>APFE030937028.1:341268-483726 GCA_000404065.3 Pinus taeda | reverse complement strand
AATATTATAGTTAATCAAGATTAAATTGCAACTTCATGTTTATGTCATTAAAATTTTTAGTTATGCATGTCGATCTTGTCACATTTGGATTACTCAGCAAGAGACTATAATGTTGTGGCCAGACAAAATAACAGCAAATTTGAGGGATCACATAGTTGCATGGGGAGTTTTGTCCAGCAAGTTTATGTGACTGTTAGTTTCGTTATCTTTGCTTGATATTCTACTATATAGTATAAAGTTTGACTGAATTTTTCGTTTACAGAATTCTAATAATATTTAGCAGACTGATTGACGTTATCAGGGTATATATGACATTATATGGGAAGAAAATGTCCCGTTAAAACTGTTAATAAAAAACAATTGAAGCATCCTAACATAACTTTTTAAAAACAGAAGGGCCGCCCAAGGGAAATTGCCACCTAGGTAGACCGTCTTTTACCATCGCCCGCAAGTGTTTTTCTCTAATCAATGGAAATTCTAGTAAGATTTTGACAGAATAAAGTAAAAATTTTGAAAATCTTGCCTATAGTGGTTAAATTTCAAGACTATAATGATTAAATTTTAAGACTTGAAATATCCAAACAAATATTTTATGATATTGAATCCATTTTCACTAATAAAAAACAATTTAAACAATCTTATAAAATCTTTTTGAAAAAGATAAGACCATATTAGAATTAAAAATGACCATCTGTGCTAAATTGCGGCCTCTGGCCTCACTACACGGCGCCTTTCCCCATATATTTTCTAAAATCACAGCCGGAAAAAATTAATTAATGTTTGTCTTTTGGTCTCGATAGAATGCGAAATATGACATGATAGGCTCATATCCAATAATTCAATTTCCTTTCAAGCCTGGGACAAGGAAATCCAGTAAATTGCATATATAGCTTCTGTACTACAAAAAGAATTGTGGTTGTACATTTAATCAAATCATTTTTCATTTATTGAGTGTTATGAGGGACCACATGGTTATCATCCGCCATTCACCTTCATAGAGGACACCACGCGCGAATCATGCAGTGGATCTGTCTTTATTTATGCCACAATCCACACGGAACAACCGTATTATCGCCGGTCGCCACAGGGAACAACCAAAAATGAAAAAATCAATATCCATGGATTTTCCTTTATGTCTACCAGTGAATGATTATGCCCCGATTTCTGTATATTTGTGAGGAATAAGTGGTTGCGTCGTCTATTTTTCTGTACCAAAATTGACTGGGAGTAAAATGGACAGCTCGATAGCATCTATTTTTTCGGTGGAGTGACATGCCTATTATCATTATTCTCTACAACGGATATACATATATTTGCGGTGCCATTCACCAACCACATTTACGTTCTGGTCTGTTAGTTTTATAAATAATGCGCCTCAATGAACGAGCATTAGGGTTTTCGATATCGTAAGAGGAAATTTACCGGGAAAAATAACCCATCATTGGATAAATTTTGCGTGTGTACAAATAATGTTGTGAATGTCCCGTCATCTTTGAGTTGAAGGTAAACGACGCTACGGTTATTCGATGTTGCATGGAAAATACGTCTAATCTCTACAAGAACCGTTACATTACAATTCGTTCATCTACATTGTACATGAATTTATTTGAAATTGAAAGAAATTTAAATAAAATATTTTTCTTTTATTAAGATATTAGATTATTTGTTTATCTGTTTGGAGTAATTCTGTCATAATCCACATCATAACAGTAAAAGTATTAACATTACCACAGTGCAAATAAAAATTTTATTTATCAATTTAAGGTATTTGCCAATGTTTAAAACTATGGGGATGCTGCCAACACATAACTATGGTGATTGGCATTCGGCGACTTTATACTGTATTTAATATTTACCAACCGAAGTTTAAGAAATCAATCCATCTGATTGAACAGTGCACGGCGGTTTTGACTATTAAATATTCATGGCCTGATTTGAGGACAAGTGTCCCGCCTAGACGCTGCCGATTCAACGAGCCTGATTGCAGATCGCGAGGAGGCAGTGAATTGAATGTGGGGACAGTTGTTCGGCTCTTCGTGATGAGGACAGAGATCGACGGCGTGGATTCAATCCCGCCATCGACCGAGGTTGCCTTGGCTGTCTCGCCTTACAAACCTCGCATTAGGGTTTTCTGAGGTTCATTCTTCGGAGGGGTTGATCCGAGAGGTTCTGCTGCGCGCGCCCTCTCCTATCTTGACTTCCGTTCAGGTGATTCCGCTTGCACTCTGGTTTGATATGAACGCTGTCGAATTGTTTTTACGCTCATAACGTTTATCTTCCTGAAGGTTTTAATCCTCTATTCGATTCTGCTTTTCCTGTAAATGAGTATATTTCTTGTATTCCTTGTTATGAGGTGCGGTCTGCAACCAATTTAACCGTGCGAAATGGCGAACAGGTTCATGACTCGGTTCCGCTTTGAGATACTACAGTTGGGCACTACTGGCGACTTTTGCAAGGTAAGAGCTACACCCATAGGTTAATTTTAATGTTTAAAACAATCAATATTAATTTAATATCCCTCTTCTCTCTGTCAGGTGATTTCGTATTCTACAAGGGTGTGAGTCTATTTTAGAATTCTGGCCATGATGTCATCTACAGATGTTAATGTGGCACTCGCCATTATACTCATTCCAGAATTATTGTTTCTTTTTCTTTTTGTTTAACAACTTCCCGTTAAGGGGGTTTTCGATTTTATTACAGTCTGACTGTATTTCGGCGACCCCGAGAGCAGGTTTTTCCTGTTCACGAACTGGTTAATAGACACTATACTCTGGGGTCTCGGCCTTCCAGTAGTTATAAGAACTGTTTACATACTTTCGGCCTTTCAGAATTTTAAGAACTGTTTCAGGGTTTCGGCCTGATCGAATAGTTTGCTTAATAAGAATATTTTACTTCTGTATTGATACATTCAGATGTTCTCTTTATCTTGCGAAATGCATCTTGATTTGGCATATGAGATTGACCAGTTTTAGTTTAAAGATTGTGCTTATGGTTATTGGAGCTTTCTGCTTCTCGGCTTAAAGCTATTTAGCTTCATACTATTTGTCTTTACAGATGTTCCGCCAGATTTATATGCGTTATTCCATTACAGATGTTTCCGCCATATATATATATATGCTTAATTCCATACTTTCATGTTTTAATTGAGCGTCATGGTTATAGTTTATTTGTTAACTCTGAGAGGCATTACGCCACTGATTCGCTACCAGAGATCCTTGCATTACATGGGTAGGGTTTTGTTTTACTGTAAACTATCGAATTTTGGTTTTATACCCGCGGGTTTCTTGATACTCGATTACCCCGAAAGTATTCGTGGGGAAATCGTATTCCTCTGAGTTGAAATCTAAGATGCGGCCCCGCGTCTACATGATGGCGGTCTCTTCCATGATACAGCAATTGTAGACTCGAACTCCAGTGCATGTGTGAATGGGGAAAATCATTGTTTGATAATTGTTTCTTTTAATTATGTTACTGTACTGTTCAGTCGAGGGTTACATTTGCATTTGCAGTACCTATAATATGATCTGTGTATAGAAGCAGATTAGCACCTAGTATTGAAAATGTTTGATATTCAGTTCCATTATTTGCTTACAGCTTCTTTTGAGATTTTATTGACTGTTACCACTCTTCTTTCGAGGGTATATGATACCCCGCCTTTCATTTTGTATACGCACAGTTACAGATTCTTTCATTTTATATATATACACAGTTACAGATTCTTTTACCAGTGAATAAAATATTACAGAAATAATTTATTATGGCATTAATATATCGCAGATCCCTTCAGGTGTCATTCTGCTCGTATTTACCTTTAACCTGAATTATTCAACTGCTTCCTCACGTACTTTCTTTCAGTAACAAAGAATACTGAATATGCAAGAGACTAATACAGACAGCGCTCTAACTGTTAATTCAATGCTATGCGAATTTTAATGTCTAATTAATGTTGACTGGTACTGGAAAAATATCAGGAATCAACTAATTACATAGTTGTGGCAGTACTTACCTGTACTAACACTGTGGCTTCCAGATCTTCTTCGAACTGAAGATGATTGTCTCTTGTTGCTTGTTTTCCACCCAACCTTGAGACTAGTCCATACAGACTAATCTCCCCCCAAGCTCTCTGCTAGGCCTCTGCCTCAGCAAACTTTTCGCACTTTCTGTGCTAGTGCTATCTGGTCTTCACCAGACTTAGCACTTCATTTCTCTTCTGTCATTCCAGTTTCTTTTTCCCTGCCTGTTCCTAAAACAGCCCCCGGGTCTTTTCCTCCATCTACATATGGGGAATGGGGAAACAGTTAGGGTTTCTCCCCTTCATAACTGTTTCTTGATAGATGTATACACATGTATATCTAGTTAAAAGAAAATCAGTTTAGCTGTCTAGAAAAAAAATGAAATAACTTTTTAATCCAAGTTATTATAGACAATTTACTCACTTCAGTTTTCAATTTGGAGAGATAATATTTTCACTATATATATATATATATAAAAGGTAATAGTCTTTGTTTCACCTTTTTCCCAAAATGGTAAAACAATTAATTTATTTACTTAGTTATCCAGGTCATTACATCTCCTCCCCCTGAGATTGGACACCGTCCCGGTGGCCTTCAACCATGAACAAAGCTGGATACGTCCTTTTCATTAATTCTTCATCCTCCCAAGTGGCCTCCTCAGGCCCGTAGTGTCGCCACTGGACCTTAACTTGGGAAATGACTCGTTTCTGCAGCTGCACTTCTCTCCGGTCGAGGATATTCAGAGGTTCGACCAGAACCTCTCCTTCCGGTTCGACCTGCATTACACAATTCTAGAGTTAGTTTTTCCTTTCAATAACATTTTAACAGTCCATTGCAGCAACAATTACTACCTGAATGTCCCGCCATTGAATCACATGCTTGGGATCATAAACATATTTCTTGAGTACTGAGACATGGAATACGTTGTGGACTCGGATGTGGCTTGGCAAAGCGAGCTGATACGCTACTGGACCAATCCTAGCCAGGATCTGGAAAGGTCCACAGAATCGGGGTGCCAATTTGGCACATCCACCCCATTGTAAGGTACTCCTTTTTGTTTGAATTCTGATGTATACGTGTTCACCGACCTGGTATTCCTTAAATCTTCTTTTCCGATCAGCAAAGTTTTTCTGTCTGTCTTGAGTAGCTTTCAAATTTCCACGCACCCTTTTCACCATTTCTTCCATCTCTTTGAGCATCTCAGGTCCCAAACTGAGCTTATCCTCGGGTCCTCCCCAACTAGCGGGTGTGCAGCATTTGCGACCGTACATAACCTCAAAGGGGCTCATTTGGGGGAGGTGTGATATCCATTATTATATGCAAATTCTACTAAATGTAGATATTCTTCCCATAATGTGGGTTGTTGCATCACATAAGCCCGCAACATATCTTCTACCACCTGATTTACCCGCTCAGTTTGTCCATCGGTCTGAGGGTGATATGCTGTACTAAAATTCAATTGGGTTCCTAAATCAGCGAATAATGTCCTCCAAAAGGCTGATGTGAATTTCACATCACGATCAGAAATTATTGTCTTTGGAAGCCCATGAAGTTTAAACACATTTTTCATAAAAACGTGAGCAATTTGTGTGGCTTTGAATGTGGACTGTACTGGTATAAAGTGTGCAGCTTTACTCAGTTTATCCACTACTACCATAATAGAATCGTTGTTCTTTTTTGTCTTAGGTAATCCCGTAATAAAGTCCATGGAGATGATTTCCCATTTCCATTCTGGAATCGGCAGGGGTTGCAGTAATCCTGCTGGGTGCTGGTGTTCTGCTTTAATCTGCTGGCACTCCAAGCATCGAGCTAAATACTCGACAATGTTCTTCTTCATTCCTGGCCAGAAATACTCCTTCCGGATGGCGGTAACCATTTTCTGATATCCTGGATGCCCCGCATAATGGCTGGCATGAAACTCGTCCATGATGAGATTTTTAATTCCTTCCTGATTGGGTACATATAGTCTTTGTTTGAAATATATCATTCCCGATTCATCTAACTCATAATCTGATGAGCTTGCCAATTCAGCAGGTTGTTGTAACTGTAGTTTTAATTGCTGGTAATTGACATCTTGCCTTGAAGCTTCTTTGACCATTTCTAAAATGGGGCTCTTCCAATTACTAACAGAAACCTCATACAAATGTTGCACCTTTCGGCTTAAGGCATCTGCTACCCGGTTCTCCTTCCCTTGCAAATGTTTGATTTGAAAATCAAAACTGCTTAGAAAATCCACCCATCGTGCTTGTCGAGCGTTTAAGGTGGGCTGACTGAAATAGTTGGTCAGGCTATGATGATCAGTGAGTAGTAAAAATTTCCTGCCCACAAGGTAGTGTCTCCACATTTTTAAGGCATGGATGACAGCGGTCAGCTCCAAATCATAAGCAGAATATTTCTGCTCATGTTCTTTTAATTTCCGAGACTCGTAAGCGACTACTTTGCCTTCTTGCATTAAAACTCCACCTACTCCTTCTTTGCTTGCGTCCGTACATACCACATAATCCTTATCAGGATCAGCTATTCTCAAGATAGGGGCCGTGGTAAGCAAATGCTTCAATTGTTCGAAACTTTGCTGGCACTTTGGGGTCCAATGGAATGTTTTTCCCTTTTTCTGTAATGAGGTGATGGGAAATGCAACCTTAGAGAATCCTTCTACAAACCTTCTATAGTAACCAGCCAAACCCATAAAAGATTGAATATCAGCCACATCCTTTGGTACAGGCCAATCCATTATGGCCTTTATCTTTTCTGGATCTACCGCAATTCCCTCCTTAGTAATCACATGACCCAAATATTGAATTTCTTCCTTGAATAAATCGCATTTACTAAATTTTGCATATAGTTGATGTTCTCGGAGAGTCTGCAGCACTTTTCTCAAATGTTCCTGGTGTTCTTCCATGGTGCGAGAATACACTCATATGTCATCAATGAATATCAGCACAAATTTGTCTAGATATTGATGGAAAATACTGTTCATTAAACACATGAACGTTGCGGGAGCATTGGTAAGTCCAAATGGCAGAACCACGAACTCATAGTGACCATATCTGGTTCTGAAGGCTGTTTTAGCGATATCCTCGTCCTTAATTCGGATTTGGTGATAACCAGATCGCAAATCAATTTTAGAGAACACCGTTGCACCCTTCACTTGATCGAATAGCTCGTCGATCCGGGGTAAAGGATATTTATTCTTAATGGTTAACTTATTTAACTGACGATAGTCAATGCACATTCGGAAGGTTCCATCTTTCTTCTTAACAAACAGCACTGGGGCTCCCCACGGGGACACACTTGGACGTATATAATTTTTGTCCAAAAGTTCTTGCAACTGCATTTTTAATTCGGTCAATTCAGGTACGCTCATTCTATATGGTGCCCGGGAGATCGGTGCTGCCCCTGGGACCAACTCAATGGTGAAATCTATGTTCCTTTTTGGGGGCAACCCAGGAATTTCTTCCGGAAACACATCTGTGAATTCTTGAATTACAGGGATATTATTCAAGATGGCTGCTTTATCTTTCGAATCTGCATAACCCACCTGGATTGCATAGATCTGGCATCCTTTCCGCACACATTTTACCAGTTGATCTGCTGTTATAGGCCGTACTTGTAAGGGTCGTTTAATTCCCTGCATTTCTTTTTTTTATTTCCCAGGGAGTCTTTAAAGTAGATCACCTTAGTCTTACAGTCCACTAATGACCAGTGCTTTTCCAGCCAGTCCATGCCAATGAGAATATCATAGGAGTCAAGAGGAAGTATATTTAGATCTGCAGTTACTGGCTGTCCAGCTATGGTAAAGGAACAGTCCTTTATCTTAGATACCACTCGCCTTTTGGCCCCCGTGGCTAATTGCACCAGCCAGGGACCTTTAAACTTAGTGGGCTGTAATTTACAGCGTTCTACTACTTTTGGACTTACATAACTTAGTGTAGCCCCAGGGTCAATTAAAACAGATACAGTAAGGTTTGAGATATTACCTTCAAACTCGACCATGGTTGGCTGATACTCCACCTGACGGTCTTCCAATGCTGCATTAATCCTTGGCAAGCTGCGTCCCACTTCACCAACTGTTGAGGCTTCATGAATCTGGGACAGCTGTTCCGCTCCTTTCCGCTGCGGACAGTTTTTAATGTAGTGGGGTCCCCCACAACCCCAACACTGCACTGGGGGTTTGGTGGTTCCCTCATTGTCTAATCGTACTTGCTGTCCGCTGCCTTTGGATTCACTGTTCGGCCTAAATTTGGAGGCGGTTCTATCTGGAATTCTGCTACTCAGTCCTTTGCTATTCCATCTACTTCCACTGCTGCGATTTCCTTTACTGTTCCCAATTGACTTAAAGCCCTTCCTTTCATTCCATTTCTTGCCGACTGCTTCTCCTTTTTGTCTGCCTTGTTGGTAACAAATTCTGGCCTTTCGAATAACTTCATCCATTGACTTGGGATTGTCAAATTCAATCCTTTCTCGCATGTAAGGTGGTAAGCTGCTTAGAAATCTCTGTACCTTTGCCTTTTCTTCTCTTATATAGGGGACGTAACAGAGCAGAGAAGTGAAACGGGTGATGAACTCATCCATAGTCTGCTGCCCCAAACATAAATCATGGAACTCCCTTGCCTTCTCATCATAGAACCGTTCTGTTAGATATCTCTCCTTAAAGTACCTTTGGAAATTGTCCCAGGTGATGGTCTGTTCAGTGACCCCTTTGACTATCTTCACTTCCTCCCACCATAAGGTGGCCTTCCCCTGCAGCTGAAAAATAGCCAATCTGGCTTTAAGATTGTGATTATATTCATAGAGTTGAAAGTATTTGTTCATATTAATCAGCCATGCCTCAGCGGCTTCCTCCTGTTCTCCATCAAAATGCGGGGGTTTGATTTTCCGAAATTCCCCTTGCAATTCCACCCTTTGTTTTTTCGAAGATTGCTGCTCATTCATATTGTCAGAACGCTCTTCCTGCTCCTCTGAACCTTCATAGGGCACAAGGTGATTTTGTTCCTCCGACAATCTCTGCTGCTCCATACTAGGATGAACTGGTATTTGATTCTGTCGTTCAGATAGACTTTTCAGTATCCTTTCCTGTTCCATTGTCAGTCTAGCATTGTCTTCTCGCAACCTTGCCATTTCATTTTTAAGTTCCTGTACGGTTTCTAGAATGGCTTGGTTTGTAGTTCTGGTCTCCTCCCCAAGCTGAGCCCATAGTTCCGGATTATGTTCAAGTCCAGGTACTCCTGGCCCTGCTACAGGTCTATGAGTTGTACTGTCGGCTCTCCTCATCCTTTAAATTCTTGAATTTTTTTTTTTTGAATCCTGTACTATCAACATGAAAATACTAATAAGAGTAACAACAAAACAAAAATAATAATAATTATACCTTACCCAGAGCCCTCAGTTTTGTAACTGGGCTCTGATACCATATGTCATAATCCACATCATAACAGTAAAAGTATTAACATTACCACAGTAAAAATAAAAATTTTATTTATCAATTTAAGGTATTTGCCAATGTTTAAAACTATGGGGATGCTGCCAACACATAACTATGGTGATTGGCATTCGGCGACTTTATACCGTATTTAATATTTACCAACCGAAGTTTATGAAATCAATCCATCTGATTGAACAGTGCACGGCGGTTTTGACTATTAAATATTCATGGCCTGATTTGAGGACAAGTGTCCCGCCTGGACGCTGCCGATTCAACAAGCCTGATTGCATATCGCGAGGAGGCAGTGAATTGAATGTGGGGACAGTTGTTCGGCTCTTCGGGATGAGGACAGAGATCGACGGCGTGGATTCAATCCCGCCATCGACCGAGGTTGCCTTGGCTGTCTCGCCTTACAAACCCCGCATTAGGGTTTTCTGAGGTTCATTCTTCGGAGGGGTTGATCCGAGAGGTTCTGCTGCGCGCGCCCTCTCCTATCTTGACTGCCGTTCAGGTGATTCCACTTGCGCTCTGGTTTGATATGAATGCTTTCGAATTGTTTTTACGCTCATAACGTTTATCTTCCTGAAGGTTTTAATCCTCTATTCGATTCTGCTTTTCCTGTAAATGAGTATATTTCTTATATTCCTTGTTATGAGGTGCGGTCTGCAACCAATTTAACCATGCGAAATGGCGAATAGGTTCATGACTCGGTTCCGCTTTGAGATACTACAGTTGGGCACTACTGGCGACTTTTGCAAGGTAAGAGCTACACCCATAGGTTAATTTTAATGTTTAAAACAATGGGTATTAATTTAATATCCCTCTTCTCTCTGTCAGGTGATTTCGTATTCTGCAAGGGTGTGAGTCTATTTTAGAATTCTGGACATGATGTCATCTACAGATGTTACTGTGGCACTCGCCATTATACTCATTCCAGAATTATTGTTTCTTTTTCTTTTTGTTTAACAACTTCCCGTTAAGGGGGTTTTCGATTTTATTACAGTTTGACTGTATTTCGGCGACCCCGAGAGCGGGTTTTTCCTGTTCACGAACTGGTTAATAGACACTATACTCTGGGGTCTCGGCCTTCCAGTAGTTATAAGAACTGTTTACATACTTTCGGCCTTTCAGAATTTTAAGAACTGTTTCAGGGTTTCGGCCTGATCGAATAGTTTGCTTAATAAGAATATTTTACTTCTGTATTGATACATTCAGATGTTCTCTTTATCTTGCGAAATGCATCTTGATTTGGCATATGAGATTGACCAGTTTTAGTTTAAAGATTGTGCTTATGGTTATTGGAGCTTTCTGCTTCTCGGCTTAAAGCTATTTAGCTTCATACTGTTTGTCTTTACAGATGTTCCGCCAGATTTATATGCGTTATTCCATTACAGATGTTTCCGCCATATATATATATATGCTTAATTCCATACTTTCATGTTTTAATTGAGCGTCATGGTTATAGTTTATTTGTTAACTCTGAGCGGCATTACGCCACTGATTCGCTACCAGAGATCCTTGCCTTACATGGGTAGGGTTTTTTTTTACTGTAAACTATCGAATTTTGGTTTTATACCCGCGGGTTTCTTGATACTCGATTACCCCGGAAGTATTCGTGGGGAAATCGTATTCCTCTGAGTTGAAATCTAAGATGCAGCCCCGCGTCTACATGATGGCGGTCTCTTCCATCATACAACAATTGTAGACTCGAACTCCGGTGCATGTGTGAATGGGGAAAATCATTGTTTGATAATTGTTTCTTTTAATTATGTTACTGTACTGTTCAGTCGAGGGTTACATTTGCATTTGCAGTACCTATAATATGATCTGTGTATAGAAGCAGATTAGCACCTAGTATTGAAAATGTTTGATATTCAGTTCCATTATTTGCTTACAGCTTCTTTTGAGATTCTATTGACTGTTACCACTCTTCTTTCGAGGGTATATGATACCCCGCCTTTCATTTTATATACGCACAGTTACAGATTCTTTCATTTTATATATATACACAGTTACAGATTCTTTTACCAGTGAATAAAATATTACAGAAATAATTTATTATGGCATTAATATATCGCAGATCCCTTCAGGTGTCATTCTGCTCGTATTTACCTTTAACCTGAATTATTCAACTGCTTCCTCACGTACTTTCTTTCAGTAACAAAGAATATTGAATATGCAAGAGACTAATACAGACAACGCTCTAACTGTTAATTAAATGCTATGCGAATTTTAATGTCTAATTAATGTTGACTGGTACTCGAAAAATATCAGGAATGAACTAATTACACAGTTGTGGCAGTACTTACCTGTACTAACACTGTGGCTTCCAGATCTTCTTCGAACTGAAGATGATTGTCTCTTGTTGCTTGTTTTCCACCCAACCTTGAGACTAGTCCATACAGACTAATCTCCCCCCAAGCTCTCTGCTAGGCCTCTGCCTCAGCAAACTTTTCGCACTTTCTGTGTTGGTGCTATCTGGTCTTCACCAGACTTAGCACTTCATTTCTTTTCTGTCATTCCAGTTTCTTTTTCCCTACCTGTTCCTAAAACAGCCCCCGGGTCTTTTCCTCCATCTACATATGGGGAATGGGGAAACAGTTAGGGTTTCTCCCCTTCATAACTGTTTCTTGATAGATATATACACATGTATATCTAGTTAAAAGAAAATCAGTTTAGCTGTCCAGAAAAAAATGAAATAACTTTTTAATCCAAGTTATTATAGACAATTTACTCACTTCAGTTTTCAATTTGGAGAGATAATATTTTCACTATATATATATATATATAAAGATAATAGTCTTTGTTTCACCTTTTTCCCAAAATGGTAAAACAATTAATTTATTCACTTAGTTATCCAGGTCATTACAAATTCTTCGACTCAATAGTTTGATCATTGGTACTTCTGATAGATCATTTTTTCCCAGTACACAATCTTAACTGCTACAAATAGTCTCTCCGAGTCTCCCAGGTTATTAAATGTGGTGTTAATATTGAGACATGTGACCACGTGAAAGCATTAACTATGCCATAAAGTAAAAGGTTTTCCTTAACACCCGTAGCCTTCACCTCCTTTAAAATGATGGATGGTATTCAGTTGTAACGATGTGTAGGTATCCGTTGAAGTGGCCGATTAAACATACCTATGTTTCTATATGGGCAATCTATATTTATGCTCAGAAGGATTTTGAGAATGGCTAACTATATTGCAATATCATATAAAATTTTAATTTCAAAAGTTTACAGTAGTAACCGGTTTTTATAATTTTATAGAGTGTGTGTATTTTATTATTTAGTAAGAAAGGATTAATATATAATATGAAAATAAGTATTATAAAAAGCTATATGTTTTCTTTAATTTTACAAAATTTGGGTTTAATATAAGTTGATATATTCTGTAATGAGAAAAAAAGAGAAATAAATAAACAATAGTGAAAATGTTAATGGTACAAATAAGGTAATTGTATTTATGTTTTATGTTTACAATGAAATTATGGGAGATTTAAATTTTGCATTTTTAATTTTAATAGATTTCCCATAATTTTAATTACCAATTTAGCTACCCCAAAGCTAAATTGTTTGTCCTATTATTCCTCAAATATATAATTTGTTTTAATAAAATACAAATAATATATTAACTTTCTTAAGTGTAATAAACAAATTGTTTTATAGAAAATATTAATTATAATTATTAAGAACACTAGACTCCATTACTAACCATGAAATTTTTGGATAAAAAAACATCTAAATACATGTTAGTTGTTTCAATTAATGGAATAACATAGTTATATCTTAGCAATATGCCCATTAAAAATGGAGAATAACCCGACCAGAAATGGCTAGTTTCTATTCAACACCCTCTTCAAAAACACCCTCATTGGCTCGTTCAAACCATTATTCTACTCTGCTCCGCTCCTAACCAAACCCTACTGGAATTCACAAACGTCTACGGCAATGTATGTATCAGCTTTGTAGCTATAACTTGCAATTATTGCAGTGAACCAAAAGCATAATACAATGAAGATAACCTAAGAGGGACAGATATGGAGTGCCATTTTCCAACGTTTGTTTGAAGTTGCATTACATGGAAAATTTCTCTTTGACAAAAACATGGAAATGTTATTCTTTTTAATGTAGATTTGGGTACTTGTCACATGATTCTTTCTAAAGGGAGAATGGAATATTCTAAGACACAACACTCCAAAAAATCAAAATAGAGCTCTGGACACAACCTGCTATTTGATGATGACATTCCTGTGTCCTAAATTATTCTCTGATTTTTGTTGAAATTAAATAAAACACGATCAATATCACATTTCCGTTATTCACATTTCTTTGTTATATTTATTTTTTTGAAACAAAGGAAATTTTTCATTTGACAGGAATTCCCTTCTACCATAGCTAGGTCGATTTGAGTGCCAAAATATACTCAATATTGTGTCACTGGTGTGTAAAAATTGACCTATCTTCTTGTAACAAGAAATTTGACTTAAACAAGTAATATATAGCAACTTATAGCCCATAATGAAAATATGGAAAATTTTGAAATATCCAAAATCAATTTGGCTCTTGTACCAGACAAGGATAAACTATGAATTATACAAATATTGAGCTTTACAAATCCTAATGTCTAACTTGAGAAAATATTTCATTGACGAAAGAGTTGTTATGTGATATCCATGCTTTAGAAGATATAAAAAAATAAAAATAAAAATAAAACAGGTCAAAACCCTTAATAAGAAAGAACTTTTGTATAAGACATTCCTATACATCCAATTGGCTTCAATAATTTGACAGTCATAAATTCTATTTATTGAAGCATATCTACAATGATAATGAGCTATAATGAGCTATAGTTATATAGCGAAAAATAACTATAAAACACTATGTTCTACAACATTTACTATTTTGGCACAAACGAGTAGCTAGAGAATAACTTGAGGGACATATCCAACTGAACCAGCAATTGCAGAAATACTCCTATTCTCTTGGAAGGATCCACAGTCATGAAAAGCTCAATATCACCTATTTGTAGTTTTGTTAAAGAGTTCATGAGAATATTTTTGGCAGTTAGATCAAGGTGGAAGATTGGATGTTGAAACCCATGTAGAAAATCCAAACCTTTCCCTACACCTATGGTAATGCTGCAATGAGATGGCCAATCCAATATAGAAACATTACTGGTGTGAAGGAATTTTGAGAGGCTACCTTTATGAACATATTCATAGAAAAGGTAAACAAAATCTATGTCTAGAACATGTTCCAAGGCCAAGGTGTTGGTACGCCTTAGTTTCCCTTGCTTCTTCAGTTATGCACCAAGCTTTCTGTACCTTGCAGATTTGAACATTTTGTCACTCAAGTTGAGCTTCCTCACTGAATAATTAATGCCAGAAGACATGACAAGTTTATAATAGGTACTAAACGTGTTATTTAGGAAGACATTTACTAGATATAGAGTGGATTCAACACCGTTTTCAAAGTCAGGCACCCACCCAAAAAACAAATGTATCACCCCACCTTGATGTCTTCCTCGCAATGTGATAGTCATAGAGATTTCTCTCTGCCCCTCTGCAGAACCCATTGATTAAAGACTCATTTAATGGTCTTCTAAAGATGCCAATATCACCACCTTGGACCAATGATTTGCATAAATAACTGAAATTCAAACCCCTACGGATTTTGGAAGTCCTTAAAGATAATGAGGAAGAGATGGAAGACATCACTGCCTTTTCTCAATGAAGTACGTCATGTAACATCTAGGGAATATCTGACTTCACAGAAAATACACATTCTAGTTCAAATTGTAACTGTCCGATTAATTCCCAAAACTGCTACCAAAGAGCTTTGTAGCTATACCAAAGAGCTTTGTAGCTATAGCTTTTTTGAAATAAGAAAATGTTATTTATTACCATAAAACTCGATGAACATTCAACAATTTCCAAACTCTTAATTTTCATAGTATTTCCATGAGAATATGAAAGATTACAATTACCTAGTAAGAATCTTAATCAAAATTTTATTTGATCCATTGAGAGAACCAAATAAATGAAAAAATCCAAGTATCTAAATTCACCTTCTACACAAAAAACCACCATAGAAATAAAACTATCCATGCTAAAAGCCATTGAGATCTAGCACGGTTTGCTTGATAAACTTCACCTCTTTCCATGGCGCTACACGAAAGGGGGATTTTTGGCATCCTCCTCTGTCAAGCTAAGGGACATCTCAGCATCTCCTGAATTTGTGAACGAAAGACCGATATGTGCAACAAGAAAAACGATGCGCAAATGAACAAAAGAAAGTAACCTAAACTAATTATTAGGTTTTTTCTTATCCTAATTATTAATCCGGGTATGGAATTTTTCAATCATCTAAAATGTAATCAAATGGTTTAGGCAAGTACATGGTGGCACCTGGGGAGTTGATTTCAGAGAGGAATGCCTTAGGGCGTAATGAGGAAAATGGTTGCATCCACAATTTCTATCACTCTTACACCATCATTGAAAGGATTTGATTACACTTGCTTAAATTTTTCATTTTAGTTTTCAACATGGATATTTTCAATCATATTTCAATAAATTTTACAAAGTTAATAATTTATAGAGATTTACCCAAATTTAGAAGGAATATTTTTTTAGTGAAATAATAATATTTTGTTTAATAAATTTTATTATTTTATTATATGATTTGGAGTAAAGAGTGTTGATATAAATTAACATTTTATTGGAAGATATATGTATTTATTTTAATTTGGATTTTAATCTATAATATTGTAGGAGGAAACCCATACTCTCAACCAATAAAGTCATTTAAACTATATCAAAATAATGGAAAATATACATTTAGTTTAATAAACTAAAATTTTATTTTATGAAAATTTACTCCTCTATAACATAATTAAATGAAAAAAAATTATTATTATCGTTTTCATTTCAAAGAAATATGAAATAAGGATTGAGCTATAATAAAATTTTAGATATGTGCCACATTTGATTTGACTATATAACTTTTAATGTTAAAATTATTTTCTATTTTTTTTTTCTTCGTAACATGGGGATATATACATTGGATAACATTATTGTAGATTTATTTTACTTAATAACCTTAGCTTCCAAATATAGGTATCTTATGATTAACTATGCATGTCTTTATTGAATTATTTTTATATACTATTAACATACATTGGTATAATAATGTATTTATATAAATGAATCATTTTGAATCAATGAAAATTACATTTTTAAAGAGAGTAAGTTGCTATAAGTTTTGATTAAAAAATGCACAAAACCGATACTTTTGGTGAGACACAATGTCCCTATAATATTTTTTATATTTTTTATGTATGGAAAAACTTCAACACAACAATAAACTATAGGTTGTATTTTAGATAGTAATTAAAATCCTCATATTTTATGAGATGTTTTATATTTTATACAACATTCTCCATTGAAAATTTTCTTAGACAATAACATTTCTCGCCATAAGAAATTATTGAATGTACTTTATGAATGGAATCCATGATAATTGAATTATAATCAAGATAAAAGAAATAATCATCATAATCAGGCAAAGATGCATAACCCCATATACTTTTATTTCTATTAATGTGTAATCAAATCTATAAAATGGGTTTGACCACTTTCTTTGTTTCCTAAAGTTATCTTCATCTTCATATTCCTCAGCTTTATTCATTTAAAATTCCATTTTATAAGACAGAGTAGGCTTACGTCCAAGATTCTTTACTGAAGCCAAAGAGTGTTTAGTGTTTATGAGCTCAAGCATCAGTGTGATTTTTTCAAAAGTTTCTCTTATGAGTGTTTTTTTAAGATATATGTAGTTTTTCTCATTTGTCTAACAATGTCTTAAATTAATGGTCTTGTCATTTACATCATATTGAATTAGATGATAATTCATGTTTATGTGTTTAGTTTTACCATACAATATAGAATTATTGGCAAATTTAATTCCAGAATTATTGCTAAGTTGAACACAAGGAGAACTGACTTGTAACTCCTCCAAATCTTCAAGTATTTTCCTAAGCTACACAATCTCCTTTATTCATTCTAAAGTTTCCACATATTCTTTTTTTCTCATGGAATTCATTGGAACTAACTATTTTTACCAACCCTGACATAAAACTATGGATCCAAGACCATTGATTTAAGTTGAACTTGATACTGGATTTTATTTGTCTCTCTTAAACTCTAAATCATAATATCCAATCAAGTTGGAGTCATCCACTTTGAAACATTGCTTCCAAAGTCCTTTCAAGGACTTGAAAACTCATTTTGCAATGGACTAATGTATTTTGGAGGATTTTGCATAATATTGAAAGAATCCCAACAATAAATACAATATATTCTATGTTAATTCTAAGGAAGATAATATTTCTCATAAGTTATTTGTACCTGGTTTCCTCCTTAATTTCAACCCCTTCTTTTGACCTGAACTTCAAATTCTATTCCATCGAAGTAGATAGAGGTTTGCATTTAAGTAGGCCAAGCCTATTAAAAAATTTTGCAATGTAATTATTTTAGGAGATTATATACTTTGGATATTGACTTATCCAATGCCCATGTAGTAATGAGGATGTCCCAAATATGTCATCTCAAATTTCTTATTCAACTCCTTTATGGATGCAATGCAGTATTCATTGTTCCTTATTATTGATAGATCATTTAAATATATGCCAAGATATAAAAGAACTTTGTAAATTTTCTTCATCAACAATGTTGGATCATCAATATTAAAGCTTCTAACCTTTAATTTTAGATGATTTTCAATTAACATTTCATATTAGCCTCACATTTCTTATTTTAGCCGTATAAGGATTTGGTCAGTTTGAATACTTTCTATTATGTTATGATTATAAGAAAACGCTATGGATCACACATGAAGACATCTTGTTTCAAATATACATCCAAGAAATTAGTCTTCACATACATTTGATGAATTTCCATGCATTCTAAGTTGATAATGTAAAGAGCCTAGAGATGGCAAGCCATTTTTCTATGTGGCCAAAGGTCTCCTCAAATCAACACCTTACTTTTGTGTTGACCATTTTTCCATGGGCCTTGTCTTCTGCTTTTCATGTGAGATATCTAATTTGTACTTGTTCTTGTAGACCCAGTTGTATTCAATTAGTTTGGTTTGACATGGAGGTTCAACCAACTTCCATGTTCCATACTTTATGAAAGTGTCATACTACTCCATTGATTTTTTCCATTCATTGTCAGAAGTAATTTCTTTAGAGGATGTTGGTTCCAAGTTAGTTGATAAATTGAATCCACAGTAAAAAGAAACATACATATAATTTGTGTGAACTTATTCATAGTTATCTATATCACCTACATCTTGTCTAGTAGAACCTCTAGTTCATGCCTTTCCAACCTCATCATGATGAACATTTTCAATTGTTTTCATGGTCCATTTTGGGGAACATTTCTAGCATGCTTCAAGTTTTTCCATTTGGAAAGATAGGGCTGTATTGATATTTACCCTTCTAATACATTCAGTGGCATCACTCAAATTGTGTTCTTGTTCTAAATAAGTGGCCAAAACTTCATGAGGGGATATATTACTTCATAAAGAGATTTCAGATATTGGTCCATGACAGGTATCACCAGTTTAATATGTAGAATATAATTATAAAATTCATTATGCCTCTCTACATGAGTGAATTTATCCAAACAATCAAGCTACGATTAAACAATGTTGTTATTTTTTGAAGCTTCTGTAAAATTTACTTCACTAGAGAGAATAAAATTCCTATTTACCTCGTCTTAGAGACATTATGGCTTCAAAAATACAAATACTCCAATTATATGCAATTTTTACTCCTTGAATCAAGGTTATTTATTTCTACCTTAATAATAAAGGCACAATAGGTGGAGTCAAATACCTTTAGATTCCTTTCCAAAGGAATGTTCCCATTCTATATTTCATAAGTAGCGTCATTTTTTATAATTTGAGATGTACTAATATTTTTCACATAAACTAAACATATAATTACATCATCCAAAAACATTAACCTCGTATATTTGAAAAATATTGTAACCACCCCTCCCACATTTACCTAGTTTCACTAGCTTGTGAGCATAAACATGAGACAGTGAGCTACAGTGACAAAACCCAACCTCCTATTTCTAGTTGAGGAAGTGGGGTTGACAAACTAACCCCGAATTGACAACTAACCTCATTCCTCGGGGATACATGACACTCAGGGGGAAAAGAACCACCCCAGTTAATCAAACCATGAGTTCGGTCCCCTTTCCACACATAGTAACCCCTAACTACATGGATGACAAGGCTTTCATGTGGTTATAGGCCTCCAACCACATGTATAGGCCTGTCTGAGTGCAATTATGACCCAAATTCCCTAGTTCAGAGGGTGCGGTCCCAAGATCTAAGCCTCAATTTTAGGTCAGCATCCAAACCACTACCCAGAGATTCCTAAAACCTCACATAATCATAAATAACATGACAAAAATGCTAAAAATATAAAGTTTAAGGTATAACTTGACCTAGAATGCCTAGAACATAACAAAGATTTCATCAAACACATGGTAAACAGGTAAGCTACAGGTCATGGATGCATATGATCATAAAAGTATGAGATTCATATAAGAATAACTGAGAAGGCCCTATTCCCTATCAAAGTAGATGGAAAACACTTATTATTCCATACATTCATCAACTGATCAATAGCTAAGAAATTCATGACAGGAAACATAAAATATACACATAATATGAACAACATATAAACATAAAATAACAATCATAAAAACCATGGAAAACAAACCATAATATCACCAACACATTGCCAATAAATAAACATGAACCAAAATTTAATAACATCTGCTATTAACATATGAAATTACCAACCAAGTCAGGGACTTCCACATACCACCCAACCATAGATTGGGTTGAACCATATCTCTCTTTCAACCAATCACCCCTTCGCCATATTCCAAGCATGAATGTGGGATCTCATGGAATAAGCTAAACAAAACCAAATAAGGGATTATAGAGGCAAAACTTCCTAAAACCTCGATTAGTGATTACATGTCATGGTCAGACATCACTAACACAAAATAGGTCAGTCTCTACCCTAGCAATCTAGGGCTTCTAGAACCAGTAATTCAACACAACCTTCTAGTGCTCCAAACTATTTTTCCAACCTAGATCGAGGGACTAGTAACTCAAACCACCAAGGACTCTAGATCATTTGTCCCAACCTAGGCTTTGGGACTAGTAACTCATCCTTAGTTGTTCTAGGACTTCTAAAGTGTTTGTTACAATCATAACAAATTATGAGCACCAACCAAAAAATAATTAACGAGTTAGGTGTAGGATCAATTGGATAGGCTCGTAATAACACATTGATTGCTTACATTGAGACATAAATTTTGACATATTAGGGAGCTTAAAATCCTTCACCATCCCATGATCCAAAGTGAGAGCACATCAGAAACCTGATTCAGAGGGAGTTAGGCTAGATCGTGGTGTGAGAGGTTCTCCTTGAGGCTACCCTACTTGTGGTAGCGAATTTTGTGTCATGGTTGATAACCAAGAAGCTCAAAACTCAACCGCCCTCATGGGATGAAGGAATCCTTCATAGCCAATCTTAGGAAAACATCCTAGAGGACTAGTTGTGGGTAATATGTTCATCCTCTACCCCACCTTTCTCTAGATAGCTCTGCTTATAGGGATCATATTTTTTCAAGTAAGAATTGTTTTGGAACACCATCTGAAATAGTGAAAATTGGACTTGTTTGAGGATTTAGATTAGCTTTTGGCTAGATTAAAATTTTCCTTTGATAGGATGTTTTTTCTTGTATTAGTGTAGCATATCATCATAGTTAATTTACACTTGCACCACCGCACTAGTGTTTTCTTGTTTTTTATTATGATCCTCTTTTCCATTACCCAAATTGGTCCCCCATGCCCACCGAATTTCCTTCTGACATTCCCAATTTTGAAGGTAATATTGGAGAAGAACCCACCAATCATGTTCAATCTTTTCACATGTAGTGTTCATCAAATTCCATTATCGAAGACACCATTTATCTTTGTCTCTTCCAATGCACCCTAACTGGAGTTGTTTCCAAATGGTATGTGGGAAAATCGCATGCCTCATATTATATTATTATGACTCTCACCAAAGCTTTTCTTTCATATTTTCAGTTACTTGTCTGACATAGCGAAAATCTTGACATATTTTCATCAAACTTCTGCCACTCACCTTTCTGACCATGTACAAGAATGGCGAAGAAAAAGGAGCATATGTGGAGCCCCTCAGTTTTAAGACCATGTATATATTGATTGGTTCTTAAAATTCTTTTAGCCCTCATAGGTAAAGATGTTTCCTGTCACTTTCATCATCCTAAGGAAGAATCTATTTAGATATCCTTAAAAGATGTTCTGATATATGCCCATTCAGGTTATACTTATGTTTCTCTATCTAATTTGCCTCGACTTGGTGCTACTAATGCGTCGAGGGCATACCATGCTGTTGACGGTATTGTTGGATATCTTTCCCCACCCTCAACCATCTCCAAATTATCAACCTCCTATGAGTTATGGTCAAACCCATGGTGTACCAGTTCCACTTACATCTATCCCCCTATCTATTCTTCGTTTGTCAACTCTTACTAAGGTAGAAGCATGTCATATACATATTCCCATTTGCATTAGTCGATGTGAGGGCTAGTTGTTGCTCAACTTGGTTATGGAAATGTTACATATCCTTACCATCCTTATGAACTTCATAGTGCTTGAGCCCCACCAACACCACTGCCTCAACCTCCCATCCCTCCACCTCCTCTACCAAAACAATGACCACGACCATAGAATCATGTGTATGCTCAACATATTACTACCAATCCCACTCACCCAAGAGAAGTAATAAGGGGGAGGGTAACTAGAATCAACAACCTCAAGGTAATGAAGGCAATCAAGGTTGACAATGTAATGCCCCTAAGAGTGAGTAGACTAACCTCACAACCTGGAAATAGGGTGGATAGCCCATGCAGAATAAAGCACTTATAACAAATAAACCTTGTGCTTGTGGGATAGTATTTAGCCATTATAATCATTAATTTTCTCTTTTACCTCATAGTCTTGAGGCACTGGAAGCTTGAGCAACTACCTTTAGAGGACCTCCACCTATGACCCCTCCTCCTCCTCCTGCTTCTTCATAGCTAATAGTGTTTACTAATCCATTTCCCTATCAAGGATATGTGCCTACCCAACCCATATAGAGTATTGTAGCCCCTCAACCTTTACAATCTCACAATACCAATTACCATATTTTCTTGATAGATTACAAAGAAATCAACCTCAAGACTTGGTCACGCCAATACGATGAACCGCCTGATAAGTCAGCGACTCATTCCTAACCCAAAAGTTCCATTGAGCCCTTGTCATCAACAAATGGTACATTACAGATCCCTCTACCTAAGGTAGAGGTTGAACCCAATATCACCAAAGGTGCATTATGTTTAAATGTTACTTCTGTTAAAGCCTCCCATACATACAACATAATAGATGACTTGGCATAGTCTCCTGTCGCCATGTCAATGCTGGAAGTCCCATAGGCATGCCCATTTGAACGGAAAGCTATACTCTCTTCTTTGGTCCATGTGGATCCCTCCGATGGTCGTATGATCATATTTGATGTTGATAAAGTGGAACACACTGCTCTACCTTCATATGTTTCCTTTTAGATACCAGTCTCCATGAAAAATGACATTGTTCAAAGGTGTACAATAGATTAAAGTGCCTCCAACTATGTGATGGCCTCTAGTGTCTAGAAGCAACTTGGATTCCCTGACCTATAACCATCTACAATCACCCTTTGTTCCTAGGTTAATCACCCCTAGAAGCTCCTTGGTTTACATCGCAACTACCCCATCACTGTTGCTAGCAAGGTTGTCTTGATTGATGTCAAAGTCATTGAGGCCCCTTCAAATTATAACACTTTGTTCAGTTGTAGTTACACATATTCCATGCCAGTTTTCACATCCTTTGTCTTTTGAAATATGTTCTTGCATCATAATGGAAAGATCACCACTATCAATTAGTTGAATTATTATGATGCCCAATCGAAGACTTACCCTCAGTCCACTATCCCATCAATTATTGGCAATAATGTCACTCCTAGCCTAATAAATATCTCCCCTAGGCTATGAAAAGATTCCATGCTGCTTGGGGTTTATTATGGGCTACTTCCTACTCCTTATGATCCTAGAAATTCAAGTGCTTTCATGCTTCAAGCATCACAGGCCACAGGTAAGTGGTTTGGTATGCCTTCTAAGCATTCATCTCCTTCGCAACCCCCTACTTTGCACTTGACCTATCATTTATGTAAAATTCCTCCAGGAAAGCTCCCTCCAGTTGGTATCTCCACCGGTCGTTTCGAGACAAGAATTGTTCCACCATGACTCAATCAACCAGGAGAAGTTCCCCTAAGTCATTACCCCTCCGTTAAGATACCTTGCTTATTTTGGCCACCAAGAATATCCACTACCCCTGTCATCACTACTTTGAGTCTACCTAACATCACTTTGGGGATCTCGGTATTGTACATAGATCCTCCCTTAAAGACTCCCCCCTACCAACTAAATCATTATATAAATTTGAATCTAGTTCAAACTGTTGTGCCTCGTTTTCCTTTTCTTCAGTTCCAAATTAACCTTAGTAGGAAGTGATTGTTGGTGTGAAAGCATCTTGGGAAGGGAGAAATCCTAGAAAAATGGAAACAAGGATAGGGAACCCCAAACAATGCACACTCCTTCTAAACCACCAACTCCTTCTCTTTCATGTGCTTTATGTGATGTTGTTGGGATTTCCACCCATAATTTTCCTCAGCTCTCTCATATTAAGAATGTGGTCTCTGATACGTTTCCCAACCCTAACATTCTCAAGGTCCATCTTACCATACCCGATTCCATGAAGAAGAATAAAACCTTACGCACGAGTCAGCGCTGTGATTTATGTGATCTGTATGGAGATTATTCTCATCACTATCCCTGTCTTGAGTAGTTTCGTGATACACTGCAAGTGTTTCACGAGTTATATGTCGCTCATAGTGACTCCACTTCCACTCTACTAGTGGTTCATAGCACCAATGCTTCACCAAGATAGGAGATCTCTCAACCTATCATTATGATTCCCCATCCTATTCTTGTGATGATTTATAGTCATGCCTATATCCTCTATCTATCACAATCCATGGGATCAATATATTCATTCTCTTTAGGAGTTTCGTATTGTGCTTCCTTTGAACCTTCTTCAGAGAACACTTCAATCTCAACATTGGTAGATTTCACATCTACTACTCATTCATACATCCCTTCTAAGGATTTTCATGTGAACCATGTCTCCCATGATGATGATTGATTCAATAACCCCTTACTTCAAACTGCATCCACCTTATGGCCATTATGTTTCCATATAATATTTGGGTAAGGGGGCATCCACTTTTCAGATTCCATGTGAAGAAATTCTCCCCAATCCTCCTTGTGTGTCTGGTAATGTTAGATCCATTATTCTTCCCAACCTTGAAGAACTTTTAGAGTGTCATGCCACTCGAGATCATCATATGGATGGTCCACTTCATCATTCCTCCATCTTCCATCAAAAACCTTGTCATTATTGTTGTTCATTATACATTGTTGTGTTTGGTAATGTTAGAACCACTATTCTTCCCCACCTTGAAAAAGTTTTAGAGTTACATATCACTCCAAATCACCATAGGTAGGATCCACTTGATCATTCCTCCATCTTCCATAAAACACTAGTCATTAGACATTGTTGTTGTTCAACCATAGTGTCGTCTAGATGAGCACCAACGCATTATATTCAAATCCACTCTTGGGTATGGTGAAACCATGTATTAGAACCCATGAATTTAGTCCATTTAACTCATATACGCAATGGAAAACTAGATTGGTAATCCACCATTTATTTTCTCTAACTATATCTATCCATTCTTCTCATAAGAAGATAATGGAAGAAGACAACCATAAATAATAAATGGACATGACACCACACACTGCATAATCATATTATGTATCAAAATATCAATCATACAGGCTTTGGAGTCCACTACTCTAAATTCATCTCACACTCCCATAGCATGCTATAACAACGCATACAAAACTGGGGGGCACCCATGGCCCTACATCTACTCATCATCCTCTAGACACTCTTATGTCAATATGGTGAATGCTTGAATCCCTTATTTGAGAACATGGAACACAATAATGTTCCAAAAACTCATCTAGTTAGGGGCATCATTCACACCTTTGCATACCCAATAAGTCCCCTCTATGACCATATGTTGAGAGAAAATATATCATGCTTGGGGCCATGATGACACCCCTGGATACCTTCTGATTTGATCAATATCAGTCTCAACCTAAACCCCAACTATATAGGTATGGTCAATTATCCTTTACTTCCTTGGATAGTTTTTCCTCGTGCTCTCCTCGACAAGCCATATACACATCAGTATAGGTATGGTAAATTATCCTTTACTTCCTTGGATAGTTTTTCCTAGCACCCTCTTCGGCAAGCCATATACACATCTCATATCATAGACGCTTGATAGCATATATTCAAACATTTTACTCTATGTGATGCCACACTTACCACCTGATCGCCATGTTTGACTTGGTGGGTGAGGATGACTCCAGATACCTTCTTGTAGTTCATTCCCTTATTATTATATCCTTAATTATTCACGAGAGAGCATCCTTCTAAGAAGTATTAAGGTCATTTTTACACAAGGTCACCTACCTGAAAGTCGTAGATCTATATTTTGATGGTTTGTTTTTCCTCTACGAGCTCACAAAGATTTAGGGCCTCCTCCTCCTCTCCAAATTATCCAACACCTCAGTGTGCAAATGAATTGGATTTTGAGGCAAGAAGCCCTTTTATAGGAAAACCCCTATTTTTTCCATTAACCATTAAGAGAGAACCATAGATCAGTTTGATGAACCATCAACACCATTAGAATGCTCTCTTTGGGATCCATAATGCATCACTCTTCATTTTTAGTAATTTGAAACTTCATCGGGAAGCCATTCTTTCCATTAGGCCTCACTTTTCCACTTCTCAAAATTGATTCTCTTCATAGGAGTCTCATATACTTTGTACCACTTTACCTTTACACTTGTTGACATATGTGTCGCTTTGTTTTATGGGTAACCATTATTTACTCATGTTTTTACAGTCGCCTTTAAACCTCTCCCATATAGTACAATCATCAAGTCACCCTTGTCTAGACCTTTCAAGATGAACCTTTGCGTCCATGGAGTCTGTTCAGATTTCCATTGAGTCTTGTTGAAATACGTCATCCATATTTGTGTTGCATTCATCTGATTTCACTCACATTTAGCCTCCAGCTATACTGAACTATCTTCGAAAATCCTTTGTCTTAGTAATTGACCATCCCCTCTAGAATTGAGTTAGTCGTTGCAAGGTTAACCTTTCAAAATACTATATGATAACGGAAGTCATTAGTCCACCATTCATATTTTCCCTCCATCATCATTTTTAGTGTCAATCTCTCAATCACATTATTCTACCCCTTGTACATTTGTTGACAAATCATCGTTGCCTCAACTCTGGTGGGCCCTTGTCTATCGAATTCAACACATCTGTTTCAGAAGTGTGGTATAAAGGGTGGTGTACCTTGTTCTATATTTCATCATTATTCGGTGCCTCGAATCAAGAGAAGGGAATCATCATTTCCCTTTTCCTTAGTTGGATCTCATGTTCTCGATTCCAACTCATTATTGAACAATTAAGAATTGTACACTTCATGGTCCAGTGGTCCACCATATTGTACTAGCATTTCCTGGGTGTACGCGAGAATTTTCAGACCTCATGAGGCGTGGCCCTCTAAGTAGCCCCCCACATGCTTAGATGTAGCAGATCATGATCCAAACTCATTTCTCATTCTGTAGATTTCACTACCTTGGTTTCAATGGCCTGTAGTGCCTACAACATACATGTCTCCTTCAGATGACCCATTCAGATCTTTAGAGCCCTATCCAATTTAACAAGCCTTCTTTCACTGTGATCTCCCCTCACCATATAAACTTGAGGGGCATTATGTCTAATGTACTCAGATCAACAGATGTTATTGTATTCAGCCCCAACCTCTATTTTCCATGCACATTATGTATATGGGATTCATTGTATCATTGTACCATTTTCTGGCCCATCAATGTTGCCATATCATGTGTCGAGCATTTTTTTCTCAAACCCACATTATTCGGCATGTTATTATAATTTGTACTCATATATCTCCATGGGTAAGGGTATGCATCCCCCGTCTCATTTGACACTAAGTACTTACCAATAAAAGGAAACTTCTATCAACTAAGTAGGTGTCACCTCATATAGGATTAATTTTACCATAGTAAAACCCACTTTCACCTAATAGGAAATAATTTAGTAAACCATTTTTCTAAATTATTTCTCATCAAAGTCTAAAACTTCCAAGGAGAATAATTAAATAAATAATTAGTTAATAAATATTCGCTAGAAATAGTTATTTTGATTATTATTCCTTATCACTTTTGACTTAATCACCTTGTAATAATTAAATAAATAATTATTTATCAATTACACATTATTTATTCCATATTTCCTTTTTGAGATAATTGTGAAACCATTATTTAATAATTATTTGAAGTTCATATTTTCCTTAATTCTCACAACGTGATTAATAAATCATTTTTATTTGTTATTTACTTAAACCACTTTCTAAATAAAGATACTTAACCATTTAGAATATCTCTTCCCTCCCACAAAATAAAATAAAGTATTCTCAACTATTAGATTTTGATTTAGTCAACAATATTATATTATTTTCTAACTCCTAATTTGGCTCAATGCTTTGTTATAAATAAGGTGTTTTCTATTCATTGTTCATTATGGCCATTTTCATTGCACCACTATCACATCATTACATTTGAGCTCCCACTTGATTTGAAGCCATTTTTTGTCCCATTGCATGTTGAGAGAGAAGCACAAAGCTGAAGCACGAGAATAAGAAAAGAACCCATCCCACGGAGGGGGAATTGTATACCCATACTCTAATTTCTCCTCACCAGGTGTCAAAATAAAATTTTCATCTGATTAAGTCCTTAATTGCATTATTGTACTTTAATTTATTGTTGTTATATATTTATGTTTGCAATATTTGTCATTCTCTAGGCTTTTTCTTTTTTTTTTGTTATTATAGATCTAAAGCATAAACAATCATATTTTGTTGTTAGGGTCACTAGGCACTAGTGACTTAAGTGAAGCATTTTTGGTACACATACTGATAATTTTCATACCAACACCAATGATTATACATAACACGAAAATCACATGCATATACCATGCATCCATAAATCAACAAGGAAATCACACATGAAACCTACTACATGCGAATAAATCCTGCTGTGGTTGTTGATCCACTTGTTCCCTTGTTAGTTTTCACTTTCCTTTGCATTTTTCTCCAAATCTCCTTGAATGACCCAAGAATACTCTAAGTGTGCAAGAGTAAGAGAGAATGAGAGAATAGTAGAGAGCTCTAAAGCTAGATTGTCAAAAGGTTGTGAACTGATCCTCGGAGGCCTCTTTACCCTTGGGGCCTCAATTTTATCAATTTTCTTTCACTTTTCCTCTCATGAAAATATGTTTCTCTTCACGTTCCTTTTCTCCTATTTTCTTTTATTTTCATAAATAAATGCCAAATAATTACTTTTCCCTTGCCAATTTCCATAGCCATTAGTTAATCATCAGTGATATGCCATCACTATGTTTCACCCAAAATTCATCTTTGAATACATATTCCATGACCTTGGTCATATTTATTTACATAGAAAATGAACCAAGGGTTGTTACAAACCCCTGCTCTTTGGGGGAACACCACCGTCGATGTTCAATGACACTTATAAACCAACGAAACACATATTTCCCATCGAACACTATAACACACCTCGAAGCAACATTTAAGTAATATCATACTACTAAGACTGTGACCATCATACCATAAATTCCATACCGCTTATTCGAGATTTATAGCACATCTTGATGTGGTATTTACATACATGTGCATATATAGACCTAACCAAAACAAAACATAAAAACATGTACGAGAATGAATCCACTAAATTGGCAAATAAAGATGGATACATATCTCACATCTGATCAACCATCTCATTTATAGCTTTGTGGGAGAAAATTTCTTCCACTCCACTTTAACTTGCTCGATTAATCAATTTTTGAGCACGAAATATTTCATTGTAAAATTCAATAAGGTTCTAGTTTGAATTATCCTTCTGCCTTGAACTGTAATATAGACTAGTAAATCACATGATCAACATCTTTCACATACTTGTTAAGTAATGAAGCATGGAAATCATCATCAAATTTCATTTTTAGATGTAGTGCAAGTTGGTAGGACACTGGTCCAATCCTGTCAAGGATCTCTAAAGGGTCACATTATTGAGGTTCTAGCTTTGCACATGACCCAATCCTCAAGAAGCTCTTGTTGGGCGTGATGCACGAGTACCCTATTTTGATTTGCATAACTCTTCTGCTATATGGTGTTACATTTATATTCTTCTTAACGGCCTGCATTTATCCTTCCATATTTTCCATCATGTATGGTCCAATCAATATTGTATTCACTGGATTACTCCAACTGAGGGGAGTATTACAATTCCACCCATAAACTACCTTAAACAAACTCATCTTCAAATATTCTTGATACCCATTGTTATAACAAACTCCACTTTTGGAAGATACTCTTCCCACTTCCGATGTTGGCGCATAACATGCATCCTTAGCATGTCCTCCAGAATCATGTTGAATCTCTCTATTTAACCATCTTCCTGCGGATGATATGTTCTACTAACGTCTAACTTTGTCACCAAGCGTAAAAAAAACTTCGTCCAACACATAGAAGTGAACTTGGCATCTCTATCTAACACAATCTTCCTAATAATAAAACGCAATCTCACTATCTCCCTGTTGAAGAACTAAGCTACATCAATAGGTGAATGTGTAGACTTCATTGGAATGAAGTTAGCTAACTTAGTCAACCTGTCAATCACAACCATAATAAAATCATGTTATATAAATTTTCTTGGAAAACCTTTGATGAGGTCCATTAAAATGACCTCCCATTTCAACTTTGGATTTGGAATTAGTCGTGATAAACAACCTGGATGCTTACACTTTACTTTTACCTGTTGATGATCCAAACACCTCACAACATACTCAACCATATCTTCCTTCAATTTTGGACAATGGTAGAACTTATTAACCATTCTTAATGTCTTTTGATATCCCAAGCAACCTAGATACATCTTCACATGAAATTCCTTCAAAAGCTTCTTGAGCTCATTGTTGTCCAACACATACATCCTCTCCCTAAATTTGACCAAAACCATTTACCATAAGATGATAATCTACAGCTTGTTCACCTATACCACACTGCTATAACATGTGCTTAAGTTGCACCTGTCATCATTTTTCCTTCCTGTAAGATTTTATCCTCTAAATTTGTCCCATATGAGCTCATAACTGCAATGAGATTTACTTGTACTCCTCTACTAAGAGCATCTGTAACCCTATTATCTTTACCCTTAATGTATATGATATTGATGTCAAAATCATTGAGTGTAGCAAACCATCTGGCTTGTTAAGAATTTAGATTAGGTTTGTCAAAGAAGTACTTCATCCCACTGTGATCACTCATCAAAATGAGCCTCCTACCAAGAAGATAGTGTGTCCACAACTCCAATGCATGGATGATTGCTGCCAACTCAATATCATACCTCATGTAGTTTTGCTCAATCTCATTCAATTTCCTTGAATTGTAGCATAATACTTATCCTTCTTACCTTAGAACTTCACCAAGTCCTCTTTTGTAACCATATATACATACCAAAACTCTTTATCAAGATATGAAATATTTTGAACTAGAGTGGTTGAAAGTAAGGGATTTCACTACTCAAAACTAGCTACACATTTCACTGTGCATTCAAACTTATTTCCTTTTCTCTGCAATGATTTAATAGGATATGTCATGCATGATAAGTTCTTGATTAACTGCCTGCAATAACCTGCTAATCCTATGAATGATATTCCCTCATCCACATTCCTAGGAGTTTCCCATTCGATGATAGCTATCATCTTTTATGGGTCCACTACTATACCTTCCTTGGAGACCAGATGCCCCAAGTACTGAATTTTTTCTGAAAGAAACTTCACTTACTAAGCTTAGCATATAATTGTTGATTTTTTCACAATTTCAACACTACTTCTAAGTGTTCTACATGCTCTTCTTCATTCTTATAATATATCAATTTGCCATTAAAGAATATTGTCACAAAATTGTCTAGATAAGGCCACAACACATTATTCATCAAACACATGAAAGTAGTTGGAGCATTATTGAAACTAAAAGGAACCAAAACAAACTTATAATGCCCATGTGTAATCTCGAAATTAGTCTTGTAGATGTTCTCTTCTTTGATGCATACCTGATGATATCCTGATCTCAAATTAATCTTTGGGAACATTGTTTCTCCCTTAAACTAATCAAACAAGCCATAAATATGAGGCAAAGGGTATGTTTTATTAATCGTCACCTTGTTCAATTTATCGTAGTCAATAGAAAACCTTGGGGTAAGATCCTTCTTCTGCACAAATAGCGGTGATGTACCCCAAGGTGACACATTTGGTCTAGTGAATCTGTTATCAAGAATTTCCTTCAATTACAACTTAAGGTCCACTAGATTTGTAGTTTTCATCATGTATGGTGCCTTTGATGTTGGTGTTGATCCTGGCATCATCTCAATATAAAATTCTACTTCCCTATGAGGAGGAAACTCTAAAATCTCTTCTAGAAATTACACATGTTGAAATTGCTGTAAAACTAGAAACCTCTTAAAGACGTCAACATTCCTTCCCTTTATCACTAAAAATATGAACTGCATACAATACATGCCCTTTCCTACTACTACGCTTCGCTTGCATAGTTGTAACCATTCTCACTGATGTAGGATTCTTCTTACCCTACAATATTCTCTTCTTTTCATCATCATCCAAGCACTCAATAGCCTTATCATAACATTCCACCTTAGCCCTATGAAAATATAACAAATCTTTACCCAACAACATATTGTATGATCACAACATAAGAACATTTATATGTGTTGATGTAGGCATACTATTCAACTCAAATGCATGATGTCTTACCGAATGATGAACTCCTTCTTTTTACATGTAGCCAACTGTACAAACCAACACTCTACATCCACTTCTTTATTCAAGAAACACATATCCATGAGGTTGGGACTAATATAACAATATTTAGATCTAGGGTCAATGAAAATAAAAAAAATTGATAAGAAATCTTACCTTCCATCTCAATAATAGTCTTATGGTCAACCTCCCTATTATCGAATGCTGCATAAATCCAAGGAATACTTTGTCCAACGTCTCCAACTATCTCTGCTTCCTGAGCACTATAAATTCGCAGTATGCCACCTTGATGTTGTGTATAATATCTCTTTCAATGATCCTTACCACAATTCCAACACTTCAAAGGCTTCCTTCCATCACCATTGTTCTTCTCCTCAGACTGAAATCCCATCCACATATCAATTGCATTAAATTTTTTGTATAGTGCTACATTCTCCTTGTCATCTGTATCCTAAGGTTTTCCTTCCTTCTTAGCTTAGTTTCCTTTATTCTTATCATTACCATTCCAATATTTCTTACACTTGGTCTTGTGCTTCAATTTCTCATAACAATGCTTCAATTTTCTAATTCCTTCCTCCAATGATCTATGCTCATCAAACTCAACTATGTCCTTGAATGGTACTGACAAAATAATGATGAATCATTGAATATTTTGTTTCTTCTCGTTAGGATAAGGCACATATCTCAAAAACTTCAAGGATCTTCTATTATACTCCACATTAGTCATAGATCCCATCTTCTAGACAAATAATTCATTTTCCCTTTCATCATAGTATGTTTCAGATATATACTTCTTCTTGAAAAGTCTCTTGATCTCACTCCAAGTCAACTCCTCTTCCTCATTGTCTCTGACATTCTTCACATCTTCCCACAAAATTTCTACTTTTCCTTTAAGATTAATAGTAGCTACTTTGGCTTTCATATTCTCTGAGTAATCATTCAATTTGAAAAACTTATTCATCCCAAGAAATGAAGCTTCTGCATCTTGTGTCTTCTTCATTTGTGCATCAGATGTAGGAGACTTTGATTTCTTGAAATATTTGGAAAGTATTACTTCTCACTCCTCCTATACTGATGGTGATGGTGATGATGATCTTGTCTCTCTGAACCAAACTAGAATAGAACCCATGGTCATTACCCATCTTATAATGTGTATCCATGAACCTACCATCTCTAACTATATCATCCCTCTCAAACTTGTATCCTGATTGAGACTTGCTGCCATATACCCCATTGGTCCTTTCCTCTTGTCCATGACTGATCCTAAGTGGTCCCTGTATCTTGAAATCTAATAGACTCTAAAGGATTATTACATTAGATTATGCCTGCTTTTCCTGTGCCCGGGCAAGTCATTTATGTGACTAAACAAACCTATCATTATTTTCCTTACAACTTATGAGCTCTCCTTTCAAACCATTAAATGTCTCTGCTATGTCAAGGGAATAATGATCACCATGTTGTTCATATGATCTATAGGGAGAATCAAGTGAACTTTAGTCCACCATTTTTCTTTTCATATTGGTCTTCTACTTCCTAGAAACATATGATGTCCGATAACAAAATATAAACATGATGCAACATACCTTACTGATGTTCATGGGAGTCTATATTCACCGCAAAATCAATATGAATTAGCACAACATATGTATATATAATGAAATCAACATATGAATAATCTCAACACTAACATCAGATAACACAAGCCCACAAGTGTGACCATCACAATGCCTACATAAAAATACAATTAACATTCATGCATGAGAAACACATTTCTCCCATCCAGTCCAAGTTTTGAACCTGGGAGCTCTGATACCAATATATGGTATCAGATATCACTCAAAGAGAAAAAAAGCCTACTATGAAATTAATCTATAACAACCCCTCCCACATTTAACTAGTTTCATGGCCTGTCAGGTTAAACATGAGATGGAGAGCTATAATGACTTGACCTAACCTCCTAGATCTAGTTAATGAATTGGGGTAGACAAATTGACCATAAAATGGTATCTCACCTCATTCCTCAAGGCTACAGGTTCCTCAAGAGTCAAAGAACCCCCGTAGGTGACCAAACCCTTAGTTGGGGCTTCTTTTCCAGCACTTTAACCCCCAACTACATGCATGAGAAGGTCTCCACATAGTTATAAGTTGCCAATTGCATGCATAAGCATGCCTATGTGCGGTTCTGACAAAATTATCGAGTTCAAAGGTTGTGGTCCTAGATCTAAGTCTCAATTCTAGGTCAGCATCCAGACCACTACCCATAATTTCTTGAAATTCCACATTATCATAAATAACATGACAAAAAGTATAAACATATAAACTTGAAGGTAGAACATAACACCACAAACATTACATAAAACACATGGAAAACATGTAAGCTACTTGTCATGAATGCATATATGATTATAAAAGTATGAGATTCATATGAGAATGACCAAGAAGTCCCTATGCCCTCTCAACATAGCTCAAATAACACTTATTAGTCCATATATTCATCAAGCGATCAATAGCTAAAACTTTCATGAGAAGATCCATAGAAGCTAAGCATCATATGAAAAATATATAACTTGAAAATAACAAGCATATAAACCATGGAAATGCAACTGTAATATCACCAGTGTATTTCCCACAACTATACATGAATCACAATAGAATAATAACTCTTATTAACATAGGAAATGACCAACCAAGTCATGGACTTCGATTTACCACCCAACCATAGATTGGGCTAAACCAAATCTCTCTTTCAGGCAATCACCCCCACACCATATTCCAAGCATGAATATTGGATCTCATGGAATAAACCAATCAAAATCGAACCACAATTTCCAAAGGAAAAAACATCTTAACCCTCAATGAGTGATTCCACCCCATGGTCAGACATCAATAATACCAACTAGGTCAGTATCTACTCAAGTTTTCTAGAGCTCCATGAACTAGTAAGTCAACCTACAACTTTTAGGGTTCCAAATCACTTGTCCAACCCAACTCGATGGACTAGTAGCTCAACCCACCAAGGGCTCTAGACCATTTGTTCTAACCTAGGCTCTAGGAATAATAAATCAACTCTAGTTGTTCAAAGGCTCCTATATCATCTGTTCCTACTCATAGCCATAACGAATTATGAGCACCAACGAGAAAAAAATCAACTGGAAAAAAAACTACAACACAATGGTTATCTGGGAAATGGCAAGGAAAGGCTAAACCCACTTTCATTCCAAGAAATCCTCGATGCCAATGACAACACATAACCAAAAAATCACATGAATTTACTATACATCCATAAATAAATAAGGAAATCACACATGCAACCTATTACTTGCAAACCAATCCCAATATAGTTGTTTATCCACCTATTCCTTTTCACTTTCCTTCTTTCCTTTTCCTTTTTCTCCAAATCCAAAGTAGGCCAAAGTTCTCCCAAAATTCTCCAAGAAAAGTTTAAGCATGCAAGAGTAAGAAATAATGAAACAATAGAAGAGAGCTCCAAAGCTAGACTATCAAAATGTTGTGAACTAATTCTCCAAATAATTTTCATCATTGAGGCCTCTATTTTCTTCATATTACTTCATTTTTCCTTGAATTTTCCTCTCATGCAAATTTGTGTCTCTTCACCTTCGTTTCCTCTTCTTTTCCTTTATTTTCATCAACAAATGTCAATTAATGTGAATTTTCCTTTGCCAATTCCTTTACCAAGTTCCATAGCCAGTAATTAATTAGAAGTGATACCCCATTAATATGTTTCACCAAACATTTGGCTTACAATATGTGCTCCATGACCTTGGTATTATTCTATTTCCATAGAAAATAAACCATGGGTTGTTACAAACATCATGGAGAAAACCGTATTCAAGAAAGTAGTGCTCATTCCTTCAAGTAAATAATCTTGTTGAGGATTGTATGGGAATACGATTTCATGTTGAATCCAATGTTGGAAATTACTGTTTACAAATCCATTAGGTGTATGTAATATTCTATTATCACCATGAAGAGAGAAAATATGCAATTGTGCTTCATTTTGAATCCATACATGAAAATCTCTAAATGTTTCAAATGCCTGAAATTTATCTTTTAATAAGTAAACAAAATATTTTTTTGTCTAATAAACACTAAAATTCATAATATATTCACTTTCATTAATACAAGGAATACCATAGGGACACACAAATAAGTGTTGAGAAATCTAGGGGTACCAACATAAGGTGATTTATCTTCCTTTGATAATTGTTTGTTGTATATTTTTACTTCAATTTATTAGTTTCTTCTTTCACTTGTTTATCAGTATTGTTTTCTTCATAAAAAAAATGCAAACCATAAAGAACAATAAGACAAAGGACACAAGATATAGCCAATTAGCTAGGGGAAAAACATCTCCAACTGAGAGGAAAACCCACAAGGATTATTCTCTTTTTATAAACCTCCAATTTACAAATTTCAAGACGTAGACCGTTGAGCAAGGCCCCTTCAAGACCAATTTTATGCCTCTCCTGGATGAGATTCTCTTTCACAAAGTCAACTTTATTCAAATTTCATTCCAGTAGAACCAAGAGTTTCTTTGACCTCTTTTTTGACCCTACAACTTCTAACTGCAATTTTCAGTCGCTGCAAAAACCCTAGTTTTTGCATGTGTGAGAAAGATAGTCTACCTTTTTCTCTTCTTCACTTTGATAGAGGCCCCTCATTCTCTAATTTCTCTTGAAATATTACTTGATTTATCACTTTTTTAGGCCTTCTTTTTTGAATTCAATAATTCATCTTTTGTGGCAACCAACAATACCAAGTCTTCTTGGCACATGTGAGTAACTTTCATACAAAAACAAACTTTAAATTTTTAGATTCTTCTTCTAAAGTTTGTTGCCTTCCTTCACTATATTTTATGTCACCGTTTCTTCCTTTTATCAAATTTGTTATAGTTTAATTAATGCCTCCTTGTGTGAAGCTAACTCATCCTTTTTATAGTCTTCCTGGGGTCACTTAATAGGTGAACATGTCCTTCTAGGGAGGCTAACTAGCTCTTTTAAAGTCCGGCATGAAGCTTGCATCTTGGCTTGGTCTAGGAGGATCATTTGACTCTATTTGACTCAAATAAAATTCATTTTTACAATATGTGGCATACTTAAACTAGTTCATTCATACATGACAATAACTTAATGACTAGACTCAATGAAAAAACTGGAAGCTCACAATGGGAGCTTGACCTAAAAAAAAAAATCCTTGAGAATGAAACCCATGACTTAAGAACAATAATAATAATTTTAATTTTCTCATAACATAAATTACATAATATCATGATTACATGTGTCATTATGAAGACAAAAATCACACATGCAACCTATTGCTTGCAAAGCAATGCCACTATAGCTACTGATCCAACAATTCCCTTGTGCTTTCCAACTTTCCTTTGCCTTTTTCTCCAAATCCAAAGTATGCCAATGTGCTTCAAGAATTCTCCAAGAATACTAAGTTTGCAATTGTAAGAGCGAATGAGAAAATAGAAGAGAGCTCCAAAGATAGACGATAAAATGGTTGTGAACTTATCCTTAGAGGCCTTTTTATCATTGAAGACTCTATTTTCTTCATGTTGATTCATTTTTCCTTCATTTTTCCTCTCATGCAAATATGTGTCTCTTCACCTTCCCTTTCTCCCATTTTCCTTTATTTGATAAATAAATGCCAATTAATGCCACTTTGCCTTCGCCAATGCCTTTGTAAAGTTTGTAGCCATTAATTAATCATCAGTTGTACCCCATCACAATGCTTCTACCAACATTGACCTTGGAATAAATGTTGCATGAGCTTGGTTTTATTTTATTTCTAGAGAAAATAAACTAAGGGTTGTTAGAAACATCATGGAGAAACCATATTCAAACTCATTCCTTCAAGTACATCATTTTGTTGATGATTGTATGGAACCATGATTTGATTTTCAATCCCATGTTGGAAATTATAGTTTCCAAATCCATTAGATGTATGTAATCTTCCATTATCACCATAAAGAGAGAAAATATGCAATTGTGCTTCATGTTGAATCCATACTTAAAATCACTAAATGTTTCAAATGCCTGATATTTACCTTTTAATAAGTAAACCAAATAAATTTTGGTGTAATAATCACTAAAATTCATAATCTATTAACTTTCGTTAATACAAGGAATATCGATAGTGACACACAAATAAGTGTTGAGAAATCTAGGGGCACCAACATAGGATGATTTGTCTTTCTTTGATAATTGTTTGTGGTATATTTTTACTTCGCTTAATTAGTTTCTTCTTTCACTTGTTTATCATTAGTGTTTTATTCATCAAACAACTAAAAACCATAAAGAACAATAAGAAAAAGGATATAGGATATAGGAAATCATGTAGGACCAAAACCTCTCCAACTAAGAGGAAACCCCATAAGGATTCTTCTCTTCCTATAGAACTTCAATTAACAAATTCCAAGACTTATACCCTTGACCGAGACCCCTCGAAGTCCAGGTCTATGCCTCTCCTTCATGAGTTTCTCTTTCACAAAGTCAACTTTAGTCAAACTTCATTCCAATATAAGAACCTACTTTTTACACCTATTTTTCATCCCCTACAACCTATGACTACAACTTTTTGTCACCGTAGGAAACTCATTTTCTTCACATGTGGGAGAAAGATGGAAATTTTACTTTTTCTCTTCTTCACTTGCATAGAGGCTCCTTCTACAATTCAACTTAAAATATGAATTATCTTATCACTTGTTTTAGGCCTCCTTGGGGGACAAAAATAATTTGAATTTTACTACACTAGTCATACATACTGTTATTTGCACATGTGAGTAACTTCAGCCAAAAAATAAACATCAAATTTTTGGATTCTTCTTCTAGGGATTTTCCCTTCCTTCGCTAGCTTCTACATCACCTTTTCTTCCTTTGATCAAAATTATTGTAGTTGAATTAATTCCTCCTTGAGTGAGTTTGAGTCCTCTTTTTTATAGGCTTCCTAGGGTCCCTTAATAGTTTGACATGTCCTTATAGGGAGGCCAACTAGCTCTCTTCAACGCTAACTTGAAGCTTTCATCTTGTCTTGGCCTTGGAGGGTCATTTGACTTTGTTTGGCTCACACCTTAAATAGGTCATTCATACATGAAAGTAACTTAATTACTTGTAGACTCAATGACAAGTCCTAGCAACTCAAAATGGGAGCTTGACCTAAAAATAAATTTCCTTGAGCATGAAATACATGCCTTGGGAACAACAATAATAAATTTGTTTTTCTCATTACATAATATCATTATTACACTTTTCATTATGAAGATGGAAATCACACATGGAACCTATTACCTACAAAATAATCCCATTGTAGTTGTTGATCCACCTATTCCTTTGTTATTTCCCACTTTCCTTTTCACTTTTGTCCAAATCCAAAGAATACCAAAGTGCTCCAATAATGATCCAAGAATATTATGTGTGAAATATTAAGAAAGAATGACAGAATACATGGGAGCTCCAAAACTAGACTTTGAAAAGGTTGTGAATTGATCCTTTGAAGCATTTCTATGATTGAGACCTCTATTTTCTTCGTGTTCCTTCATTTTTCATTTAATTTTCCTCTCACGTAAATGTGTGTGTCTTCACCTTCACTTGATCATATTTTCCTTTATTTTCGTAAATAAATGTCAATTAATGCCACTTTACCTTTGACAATTTCCATAGCCATTAATTAATCATCAATGATACCCCATCAGTATGTTTCACCCAACATTCAACTTGGAATACATGTGTCATGACCTTGGTATTATTTTGTTTACATAGAAAATCAATGAGGGTTTGCTATAAACATCATGGAGAAAAACATGTTCAAGAAAGCCTTGCTCATTCCTTCAAGTATATCATTTTGTTGATGATTGTATGGAACTATGATTTGATGTTGAATCCCATCTTGAAAATTATAATTTCCAACTCCATTAGATGTATTTAATTTTCCATTATCACCATGAAGAGAGAAAATATGGAATTGTGCTTCATTTTGAATCCATACATGAAAATATCTCAATGTTTCAAATACCTAATACTTAACTTTTAATAAGTAAATGAAGTAAATTTTGTTGTAATAATCACTAAAATCCATAATATATTCACTTTCATTAATACAAGGAATATTGATAGTGACACACAAATAATAATGTATTAATCCAAGTTTTCTACATCCTTTATAACTAGAATCATGAAATGTTCACTTGTTTTTCTTTAAAAAAAATTAAAAAATCACACTCCTTTAGCTTCCTAGCATAGGAAAGAAATCACAAAATATCATTCTTTTAAAATAAATGAATGTTATCTTAGAATAATATATCTAAATATAGCATATCATAGAAGACTAGATGGAAATGTACGTTCATGATGATGAGATAATATCCATAATTCTATGCGTGAGAATATTTCTCTTTCAACTTCAAAAATATTTGATCCCCACTCTAAACATTACAACCATTTTTCTAGATCCATTCCTTAATTCTACTCTTCCATCAAAGATATTAATAAAGTTTCCTTCATAACCAACATAAACAAGGGATGGATAACCGTTGTTATTCCTTTGGAGGTGATAACATGTAATGACTTATTTCTGTACTGAACTTTTATATTGGTTTTTTACTCATTTAAGTATAATTGATTCAATTTTATTGCATTAACTATGAGCTCTATAGTATTACCATAATGTATTTTTGGAATGATAACCTTTAATGATATGTTCTAGGGTGATAACCTCTAGTGGTTTATATTTCCAATGATCTTTTATACAGTTAATATACTCATTAGAGTATCACAATTTGATCCTTTTTATTCAACCTATGTTACGGTTAATTCTCCATCATGACTTATGCACTGAACTGATGGTGATTTTTTGTGGCAACCTTTATGGAACCTAGAGCATGATAATTGTATGTGATTCCATAACAAATCTACAAACATGAACTTTTGAATCTACACATATATATGGACTTTAAGGTTCATATAAGTACAAATTCTTTTTATCATTTGAGCTCTATAGTTCATATATAAACCATGCAATTGATATATAAAAAAAGCTCTAAAATTGATATATACAAGCTCTATGGTAATATATTAGATCTACAAATATATAGGAGCTCTAAGATGAGACGCACAAAATCTATGGTATTATAGGACACTCATGGGTAAAGCCTTGGGTGTATCTCTACGTCTTAAACGGGGAACGAAGGATTAAATTTTGGGTCTAATAGATTCAAATAGTTATTAAAATATCAATCTCTATGATCTAATGTTTAAAACTTTTGTGAAAACCTTATATTTGTGTTCATTGGTATGTATATGTGGCTTAAATGCCTCACCCCTCATAATCCATTGGCATAGTTTAATTTTCTCTATTTTCTTTCTTCTTAAATTTTATTTTCATTTTTTAAAATTATGAGTACCTCACCACATATGTCAAAATGTCAGACAATGAAAGGGAGCTCGAGCAAATTCATCCTCGAAATCCTTGACCATCACACATATTTCATAGATATAAATGGAGAAGAAAGATAATTGGAACATAAAATAGATTTTCTTAGAATGGTTGTAAATTTTACAAACTATTAGAAAAAAATATTTGGGTTAAAAAATAAGCTAAAAGAAATGAAATATAAGCTATAAGAATTGGACAATTAAAAACAATCATCAATAGAATAAAATGCACCTTGAGAGTCAAAATTAAACAACTAAATGAATAACCCAATAGTTTATCCCAAAGTAGTGGAGATAATAAATTTGATATCAAACCCATAAAACATGAAATGGTCAAGATAATTCAGTTGGATCATAGGCTGCGTAAATGATTCTTGTGTCTTATAATTATTTGCATAAAAGAGAAGAAATATGGGAACAAATTCGAAATAGTAATAATAAAAAATATTAGTTAGAAATTTAAGCAACTTATCTCATAGAACGAACAAGTTTGGGAAAGGTACTTGATCATGAAGATATACTGACCCATGTTACCATAAGGTGTAGGGACCATAAATTTGAAATAATCAATAAATTTTGAAAGAAAAACTAAATAGGAATAATTAAAAATGAGAATCTCATTGTAGAAAACCAATCTGAATCATGGGAAGTTAAGAAATTAAAGGAAGTTAGAAATGAACGAAAATAAGTAATCACCAGATATGGGAAAGCCCTGGCCCTGTGCCTCATTCTTTCATCATAATCAAGGCCCTATGACTCATCCATGGTGAGGAAGGTCTTCTAACAAAATATATATCCACCTTGAATTCCAAATACAACAAACCCCCCCCCCCCCCCCCGCCACAATAGAGAGGTGTGTTTCGATGTTGCTTTCATGGATGTCTATTCTAAGAAGATTTGTTACAAGCCTAGGTGAATTATTTTCCAGTGTCAATCTTGGTTAGACAATAAGAACCATTCAAAATTCTCAAAATATGTTCATGTTTTCCATGGCCCTCTTACTACAGTAAATATATCCTATATGGTATTATCCATGACGCTTAACCATAAGAATATATGTTTAAGGTTTGATGTTTTTATTCACAATGGTCAAGGGATTAAGTGTGTTGTTTCTATACCATGACAATTTTTGGGTACTTTAGATGCATTATTGGTGTGTAAAAACTATTAATTACACCAATATATAAATTATCGACCAAAGAAGCATTAAGGAGGGATATTCTCATAATTGATATGTTTTACTTATGATTCTTAAGAAGTAACAATTAGGGAATATAACACTCTCTACTTCCATTCACTATGTCTATGTATCAAATCCCATTTATAATGCATACCAATGGTTCATATCTCCTAGCCAAATGGTTTCAAATAACTTATGTTTGTTCAAGGACATGCTCCAAGCTATTGAATGTAATAAGATGCAATAATTTCCTAAGGAACTTATTTTCCTTCCTTAACCATGGTTAGGGCCCCATAAGCATAATTAGTGTAGAGAAGCCTCTTAATCTCATCCATTTTAAATATATATTTATGATCAGTTGTCTACAAGTTTTGTAAATGGATATTGATCTTGAGAGTCTACATTTAGGACCTATGGCCTAAGTATTTGTCTCCCTTAATGATGACATATTATGCTGGCATTACTTATTTATTACATAAGCCCATTTTCTCCTACCGGTAACCATGTCTAGACCTTAAGACTAATCTTCGCTCCACGTAATGTACATATGTGCATATATACCTCTCAAGATATAAATAAACTCCATAGCGAAATAAACAATAAAATATGGGTTATCCTAAAAAAAATCCCTATCTAAGGCCTACGTTATCATTCATCATGATCACTGTATTCATAAGGTAGGCTAGACACACCCTACGTGGGTCCTAGATGGTGGGTGAAGGACACATTCATGCCACTATAATTTGGGATGTTGCATTTGTTATTGATATTCCTCATGTAATTTTATTATAAAAAGCTTCAGTTAGGAACACAGTGCTTGTTGTCCTTCCCTAAACCTACTTGAACATAAAGACATCATACTAGTTTAGAACTAACCTACTCATGTCATCCATACTCCTATTTGAGGTTAATGATACCATATGTACAGAAATCTAGGGCATGAATAGTTAAACAATTTCTCTACTTGATAATTGCTTGTGATATAATTTTACTTATTAGCTTGTAGTACTTTCTCTGTTATGTTATTATTGTTTTCTTTTCATCAGGACAATTACAATTATGCACAATAAAAGACAAGTGACACAATATGTAGTATTTTCAGCCATGGCAAAAACCTCTCACCTCTTGAGAGGAAAACGCGATCAAAATTCTTCTTCTAGATCTTCAATTGATGAGTACCAAGACCATGATAAAGACCCTTGACTGTAGTATCCTCCCAAGAATGTTGTCACTAGCCTTGATTCTTTGCCTCTCCCTTTTCTTGATTTTCTTATTAATCTCAAACTTCTCTCCTTATCTCCTTCTAGAGAAAATGAGTCTTTATACTTCACAGAGCTTATTCTCGACTTCTCCTAGAAAAACTCGGTCTCTATGATCTTACTAGCTTCCTCTAAAGAATAGAGATCTCTAGACCTATATCTCAGTTTTCCAAAAAAGTATCCTAGAAGAATCCTTCCTCTGCTGATGGTAGACGAAAATGCTCCTTCTTTGACCCAAAATAAACCTCCTTCACTGCCCTAGAATAAACCTTCTTCGTTGCCCTAGAAGAAACATCCTTCACTGCCCCAAAAGAAACCTTCTTTGCTACCCCCAAAGAATCCTCCTTCATTGTTCCCAAAAGAATATCTTTATCCCTTATTCACACTTCTCTTTGTAGCCTATTTTTTTCGCTCTTCTCTTCACCTCTTCTTCATACTTTTCCTTTACCGAAAAATTCTTGTTGAGTTTCTTTCCTTCAAGTGAGGTTGAGTGAGGCTACTTACACATAACAACTCATGACCGTTAGGTCGACATGATGACAAATATTGAGGTCTACTTCTTCTAGAATGTTCTTCCATTGTTGTAGGCTGACTCGAAGAGGATAGGTGACAAGGTCTTGGAGGATACTTTCCCGCATAGACAAGATTGACTCTATACAAAGTGTAGCATGTCTTTATTACATGATGATGACTCTATAATTTTATGACTATATGAAAAATAATTCCTAAACGCTCTCAATCAGAGTCTTCACTTTAAAATAAAATCTCTTCCTCATGAAATCCATGAACAAGAAATACAATAAATTTATTTATCTTCTTTACATCACATTACATAAGACCATAATTACATGTCATTATGAACACCGATCCTAGTTAAACTTTTCAACACTCCATCTTAACTAGTGAGGTATTCATAGTGGTACTTGGACTTTCTCAATTTAAATAATTTCTCATAAGAAGAATTTGGATTGGTAACTCATTTGTATAGCATCATATCAACTAGAATTCTTACATAGAAAGGCCTTAACTAACAACTCCATATCTCCACAAGATCTGAGTTGAATTCTGGAGAAACCTGGGTATTGAGGGTCTGTTCCATGAGGACTATTCTTATCTTGGACTCCCCATCCCTTAAATAACATTGGCCCTCCATGACTACTCTTCTATTAGATGCTCTATCTCATCCTTAAAGAGTATCAGATGCCAAATGATTACCCAATCCTACATTTTTCCGTATCAGTTGAAGACCATAATGACGTGTATATCTCTCCATCTCAAATAGGGAGGACATATTCCAATATATGAATATACTCATTCCTACAAAAGGAATGTACCTAATCCCCCTCTTGGGTTAGGAATTTCCAAGTCTCTTCAAACTAAGAAACTTATTTTCAAGCTCCCTATTAACTAGGGACCTATAGTAGCTCCTCAAGTGGAGATCATGGAACAACCAACTGCTTCAAGAGCTCCTTCCTTCAATTTCATGAATTTATTCTTTGTCATGGAGTCTTCATCCTCTGGGAACTTCTTCATAGGGAAAAGACCATCCATCAGTTTCATCCATAAGTTATTCATGTCCTCATTTCATCAGAAATTGATCCATCAGTTTTCCATTCGGGTTTGCTTCATGTCAGTCTAATTTATTTCATGCCATAGTTTTAAAAAGGATCTTACATCCTTCTATATGGTTTTCCTGGAAGTCATCCACCGATGTTCCCTTTGGTAGTCATACATAAGCCCATCTAGATATTAGTTAAAAAATAAGAAATGAACACTTGAGTAAAAAATACCTTTGTGATGGTATTTCATTGACATATTCCTGTACGTATCATCATTATGCATACATGTCGACACATATACCAAAGATATCCATTGTCAAGGGTCTCCATGTTTTTTAGACTTCCATCAGAGTCTTCATATCTTTCCGGGAGATTTCCTAGTGAAATCTTCTTAGTCTTTTGTATATTAATTTCCTTTATCATGGTTATATATCTCACAATCTCTTTCTTCCTTTCTTCACACATTCCATTCCTAGTAGCTTCTAATTAGAGTTGCTAAATTGTACTCAACCAGCTTGTACTTCATATGAGGAGATATTATGTTGATATCATCTAGTGTGACTTATGCCTTCTCACATCCTTTTGAGAGGAGGACACCATTTTCCCTTGAACATGCTTCTCAAAATAGAAGTAGTGATCCATGTTATATATAACCATACAAAATGACATTATAATATTAAATCCAATCATACATAAATAATTTACATTTAGGTCATCTAGGTTTTGCTTCAACAACTTTCTTGATTGAAAATATCTTCAACCCCTTGACCTGCTTCATTTATTATGCCATCATATCATCATCCCATGAACTCCTCAACTTGGATTTCCTAATGAAACACTTTTTTCCTCTCTAGATCGGTGGACCCTCCATGAGGATTCCATCAAAGAACCTTGAGGACCTTGCATATCTCTATCCTGCAAATGTTTCCATTTTTACTGGATGTATGATGAGCCTTCTCTTTGATGACTTATTCCTTTCCTTAAGTTTTCAACAATGTTACCAAGATCTATATTCTTCATATTTGATTGCCAAGGATTTTGTTCCAAACCTCCTTCATGTTTCCTATGGTGACGTCATGAGCAATTGTTTCTAATGCTTCCATGATGCCATGATGCATATTATTATTTGTTATAGACATATCCTATAACATAATATTTAGAAGCTATGTCAAGATTTTTTGTGAGGGACTCTATGTCATCATAGTAGAGATCTCTTACTTTCTCTTTCCTTGAATTTCTTCTCTTCGGCTTCCTCCACTTCTTCTCTGATATGGGCTTCTTCTCTCTCTTTTGATATTGTCCCTTTAGGTCAATATTTTTTGTAATGTTCATACTTTTTACATCCATAATATTGAATCTCAGCTATCTTCTTCTTTCTTTTCTGATGATCACATTTTCCAAATTTCCCTTTCCTTCCTACAAATGTTTGAGTCCTTTAACCTTTAATACTTTTTCCCTCAACTTGTCTTTTTCTATCTTGCATAAAAACCACAAGTTGTTGAATGACATAAATTTATTATCCCAATGGACATTTGTTACCTTATCCATCAGTTAGTGTATTTAGAAAAATCACAATTATCTTCTTATCATATCTTCCATATCTCATAGATGATATCTTATGAAGATATCCCTTCATTCTTTGATACCTTCAATTTTGTGTAGATCATATCTAAGTCATTTGACCTTATTTATCACATATTTAGATAGTATCCTTATGGGATTATCATATATTTCACTTTGATGTCTCCAATATTTCTATATGAGGGTACCTTTCATATGAATCCCTTTCCATGAATTCAGAGGATACCTTTTTCATTGATGTGTTCAATGACTTCACTTTTTCGAGGACTATGTCTATCCTCCTTTTGGATGGAATGAATTTCGATAACCAACTAACTTGTAGATATCCTTGCAAACACTAAGTCATTTTACCAGATTTAATTAAAGAATGAAAGATACTCACTTGACAAGTGAAGATGAAATCTTCTACTTGATCACTTTGATGATGGTTGAAGAAGATCTATTAGTGCTCCCTCTTGGATGATCTTATTGCAAATGAAAAATCCGTTCTTCAATAAATAAGATTGCTCCTTTTCTGATGACAATGGAATTTTATCTAGCTTCTTTTGATGAGGATGATTTGTTTCTTCTTCGGATGATATTCTTCAAGGACAAGGAGAGGATCCTTTCTTTCTTTTTATCCTTGAAGATGAGGACAATGCCTTCTAGCCTTCAAGTTACTTCGACTACTTTGGTAGTGAATGAGTGCATATCAAAATTGCTTCTAGGCTCTCGACTTTATCCAAGATAATGTGGTCTTCATCTCTAATGTCCTCCAACCTACCTTTCTTTGTAGATAGCTTGATGAGAGTTTTTGTGGTCTTTTGATGATGATTAGAGGATACAAAACTTTCGCTATTGTAGACTGCTTCTTCGATCTAATGTTTTATTCTTCAATGTATATCTTAGTATTTTTCTTTGATAACCTTAAATTTTCTTTGATTCCTTACTTGAAACTTGATCCTTAAATTTCTCTTTGATTTGATGCCCTTCCTTTGATTTTAGCACCTTAACTCTTATGCCATGTTTAGAAATCTAGGGCATGAATAGTTAAAATATTTCTATAATTCATAATTTATTTTGATATACATTTACTTATTAGCTTATAATATTTTCGTCATTATGTTATTATTGTGTTCTTTTCATCAAAACAATTACCAATATGCATAATAAAGGACAAGTGACACAGTATGTAGGCTTGTCAACTAGGGCCAAAACCTCTCACCTCTTGAGAGGAAAACCCAATCAAAATAATTCTTCTATATCTTCAACTGATGATTACCAAGAACATGAAAAAGACCCTTGAATCTAGTATCCTCCCAAGAACCTTGTCACTAACATTGATTGTCTGCCTCTTCCTTTTCTCGACTTTCTTCTTGATCTCGAACTACTCTCCTCATCTCCTTCTAGAGAAACTTGGTCTCTAGATGTCACACTACTTCTTCTCAACTTCTCTTAGAGAAACTCAGTCTCTATTATCTTAGTGGATTCCTATAGACAATCTTGATCTCTAGGTCCCTATCTTGGTTAACCATAAAAAGTACCCCAAAAGAATCCTTCCTTTTCTGACCCCCGACAAAAACTCACCTTCGCTGCCCCAGAAGAAACCTTCTTCACTACCCTAGAAGAAACCTTCTTCACTGCCTCAGAAGAATCCTCCTTCATTATGCCCATATGAATCTGTTTCTCCCTTCTTCTCACTTCTCTTTGTAGCCTACTTTCTTCGCACTTCTATTCACCTCTTCTTCGTACTTCTTCTGACAAAAAAATGCTTATCGAGTTGGTTTCCTTCAAGAGAGGCTGAGTGAAGCTACTTGTACACTTAAACTCATGACCCTTAGGCCAACATGGTGAGAAGTAGTGAGGCCAACTTCTTCTAGCATGTTCTTCCATTGTTGTAGGCCAAGTTGAAGAGGATAAGTTACAAGGTCTTGGACGATACTTTACATAGACAAGATTGACTCTATACAAAGTATAACATGACTTCGTTACATGACGATGACTCTATAACTTTATGACTAGATGAAAAATAATTCCTAAAGCCTATCAATGGGAGTATTGAATTAAAAATAAAATCTTTTGCTCATAAAACCTGTGAAGAAAGAAATACGATAAAATTATTTTTGTTCTTTACATCACATTACATAAAATCATAATTACATGCCATTATGAAGACCAAACCTAGTTACACATTTCAAAACCATATAGAGTTAATATATTTTAGTTTAGAGACTCATCCACTATAGTTAAAAATATGAATAAAAGAATATGTATTTTTTCCTTCGCCAACTATTATCTAGGACCAAATTCCAATTTAATCATGTCAAATACGTTATAGTTTTGTCGACGTTAAACCTAAATACTAAAGGATACATGGAAAATATCTTTTGTCATTTTTTTTAATGGTTTCCCATAGTGTTGGAGATATATAATGTTTTAAACTATATTAATTTCATTTCCCCCTTTGATAAAATTTCATCCTCAACACCCATTTCAAATGCATACAATCTACTCACAATTATTGTATCGTAATAAAAGCGAAAATAACCTTAAAATGTTGAGATGTGTGCAATCAAGGATTTCTTAAATAATTTTTCACTTAAGAATACTTATTAATATTATAAGAAACTTATTTTCATTATTTTATTATGATAAACATATGGTGATCATGCATCCGTCTTGTGATGCAGATTAAGGGTATAAACCTAGGTTAGCATTCCTACATGATTATTGGTGGCATAGAAAAGGTCTTGTAATGATTACAAAGAGATGGTTTTTGGAAACATATACTATAATTTTCCTACATACGTAAAAACCCCTTGTGTGTAGACATAATCAAGGAGACATACATAACTATGGTGGCTTCATATCAGCTCAAATCCACAAGAAGCTAACTATAGTAAAAGACACTTTATTGGGAGCATTGTATAACACTTTACTACCATATTATTTATCATTACAAAGGATTTGGTGTCTCTAAAGGATGGGAATAAAATATATAAGAGATAAAAATGCACTAATGGAAAGGTGGGAAAATACGCAATAGTGTTACAATATATTAGAAAATGTGTGTGTGTAATTTGTAGTTCATATACATCAATATTAAGTGATTTGGGAACCTTACAAGGGTATGATATTAGATGATTTTTATATTAGGACATAACTCTATGAAATAACTAAACTATAATAAATCTAGGAATTAGGGAATTAGTGAACCTAAAATGGACAATATCGAAGAGCTTAACATTGAGGTTAGTGTTATTGAGATATACCTCAACGTTATTAGGAAACCAATATGTTTGTATATTAGATAGATTTATTTTGCATGATAATTGCTTGTGAATGTTATTGGATTATTATTTATTTTAATATCTTTTTTTCATCAAACAATTACAAAAACATATGAATATCAAAAAAGATAAATAACACAATATGTAGCGTCTCTAAGCCATGACTAAAACCCCAAAAAGGTGAAAACCTAGAAAAAATATTACTCTTATAGAATGAGATCAAAGTGATATATCCAATACTAAGACCAAGATTGATACCTCCACAAGTGCCCCAAGTCAACCCTCCATTCTCTGTCCCATTCTATCCTTAATGTGGCCAACTAAATATGTCACAAGCTTATTCAGATGCCTTGTCCCACATAGAAACTCGTCCTTCCTATGACTCACGTTCCATACCTATTGTAGTCCTCTCCTCGCTCACACATCAAAATCATTATGGTCCTTCTATGAGTTGAACTTCACACAAATGTCATTCTTCTTTAACTCACACATCATCATAGAAATAACATTAGTAACTCGTATAAATTCATAGAATTCAAGCCTTAGAAATTCACATATTTTTCCCCTCAGGAACTTGCATATTTTCATATATTTTTTCCACAAAAAACTAGTATCTAATCCTTGTAACATGCCACATAAATTCAATGACTTGATTACAAAAATGAGGGAAAACGGGTGCCAATATATAGTTGTTTGTATATATGAATGGTCGCGTCCTTTGGGAAGGTTGACTTGTCCATCTAGAGGGTTGACTTAGTCATGTGGACGAAAAAAATTATGTTTCCCTTTTCCTTGCAATAAGTTCAAATGGGAATTTGACTTTTTACTCGTAATAAATTTTATTTTGACTTAATAAATACTAGAAGCATAAAGAACATCCTTTAACTAGAAAATAATAAAAATTATAATAAAATTGGATTGTTCTTCATTTTTGTTTTACATGAAATACTTAAGTATGATAATAATTATGAAGACTGAACCTAGTTACAATTTTAAGAACTCCCTCTTAACTAAAGAGGTATTCATGACTACAAAAGAAGATACAAGGATACACTGAAATTTAAATATTCTCATAAGAAGTGTTTGGATTGACAAGCATCATCACGCATCGTAATAATAACCAACACTTTCAATTACAAAATAGAAATTCCTTAACTGAAAATCTCAAATTCTCCACAAGATTAGAGCACAATGATGGGAGGCATACATTTGGGCACCACTGCAGCCTCTCAAGGCACATACCCCATTAGGATGTTCGCTGTGTACATGATTACCTGACTATTCTTATCTTATATTACCAATACTTAAAGAATATAAATCCTCCTAAAGACTACTATTATCTTGGATACCTTCCCCAACCCTCAAGGAGTATCGGTCCTCGTGACTACTCCTATCTTGGATTCCCAATCCTCAAGGAGTATCAGTGCCAAATGCTTATACAATCCTCCATTTTGTCTACTATTGCCTTCACTAGGCTTATAATTGTTATTCCTACCCATAGTGCATGACACATTGAGAATACAATGGCCACCAAAACTCCCCCCCCAACCAGGGAGACATAACCACAAGCTTTAGCTTGTCTAATTCATCAACTACATATTCTTCCATGGAGATCTTAATAGAAGCTTGCATGACTTCTCAGCTCCTAACAACATCACATCATATTAAACTTATACCTTCCTAAATATTGACAATATTTATGCAACATTTTCATGAGCCAAACTTCCTCACAGCTACTAGCACATGCCCTCTTCTTTACATAATATAATTATATCCTCGTGCTCTTCTAATCCATCGTGAGTGTTGTCCACTCAGACCATGTGCTTCCCAATAGAATGAAATCAAATAACTATCAATAAATCAATATCATCCTCCACACATACTTATGTTATATGTCATTTCTAGGGATTGAAACCAAATCCCAAACAAAGCGTCATTAGATCAAAATAGCCTCTAGTCAAGATATGGGATTCTTCATGTCAATTTTAGTTGTTCACTCCTTCTAATGTCAACATTCCTTTACATAGCATATAATAATATTACAAAAGAGTTATGCTTCATGTTGTTTATCTTCCAATTATTGATAGTTTCTTTATCAGTATTAGTATTGTCAATCAATGTGTTTATAGATCGAACCTACCAAAACTCTTCAACTTCTTGCTTTGAGGACATTGTCCTAGACCGATAATCTTGCTTTTAATCATGAGATTCTCTGGGATTTATGTCAAACTTGAATTACTATTTTTTTCATCCAATATATTTACAAATCCTTTCCATCTAAGTTAAGTCAAAATTTTCCCATCTAATTGACTTCATGATGTTTAATTCAAACTACTCTTCATGATTTTCCACATTTTTGCAAAATCTTTCACCTGCTAGTCAAGCTTTACATAAATAATGTCTTGAACTACCACATTTATTAGAAGCTAATTAAATAACAAAAAGGATAAGGCACAAATATAATAAACATGAAGAATAATGGGAAGCTTTCAATCTTTTAATCGCGAGTATGAAGTATCAAATATTTTGGTTAGGAATTACCACTATTATTTTTTAGGAGAAAAATCCCTAACTTTATTAATAAAAATAAAATTATATTTTGTATATGCCTAAAGGTTTTTGGTCATGAAAGACTAAAAAAAGTAGCCCATATTAGCCATTATCAAAAAATAAACATGATAAAAATTACAAACTAGGGCTAAATGAAAAAGTTACTTAGATACCATTTTCTTTTTTTTCTTTTTTTCTTTTCTATTTTCAACAAACCTCCTTGATTTAGAGTAGTGGATACAATTGCTAAATGATTCTCTTTTTCATTCATAGAGGGTGTCAGTGTCTAAGTCCAAGCTATCAAATACATGTGATCATTTAAAACCCCCCGACCTCCTTTTAAGGGGATTCTTCTCATTTTCTTGCACTGGATGTGTAATTTGTGTTGCTTCAAGATCTTTAGAGCTTGGCTCCTTGTAGACCTCCTCCATATATGCATATGCTTGCATATTTTACTTTTCCTCATTAATGGGAGAACCTGTATCCTCTTAATCTTCTTTGTCGCACAATGAATTATCCCGAACTGTTATCCTTAGGTTTTTTTATATTTATATTTTTCCTTTTTGTATAGAACACATATGTTTAAGTGTCTTGTTTGGAGACAAATACAACATCTAAAAGTTGTATTTTAAAAATATAAGAACTGAGATCCAACAGAAGCAGATTTGAATCAAATGAATGCAATGAGATAAAGCTTTACTAATGTCTACCTCCACACCAATTCTAGCAAAAGTAAAATTTCTTTCTTCAGTTTGTCTTGACGTACTTCACTAGTGTATTCCTAATTCCTTCTAATATTTTATGGTGTTATAAATGAAGAGAAATGTTATGAAATCTGATCAAATTACCAGAACCATGGGATCATGAAAAGACGCACATTGACCCAAAACCATAACCCCTCCTTTAAAGCAAGGTTCGTGTCCTATAGTTCTTCAAAATTTACAATGAAAAGTCCTATGGATCATAAGTGAATATCACACTTTGACATCCAAGTAGAAAAGATCCTCCTTTTTTGGTTAGAAACCATTAAATGTACATATAATTGTATGGGATTCGAAAGTTGTGCGAATTTCGTTTACCTCTAAAAGGTCAACTACCATTTCTAGAGCGTTATTCCTTTGTTCCACAATGTAGGGGCATGAGACCTTTAAAATTTGAATAGATTTGTTTTGTGTCTCATCATTTCCTTTGACAACTCCCTTACACAAGACTAATCCCTTGGAAGAACTTGATCCAGGAAAATCTCCTAACAACCTCAGGTTTAAAATGATAAACGAATCCTTTTTGACACCATATTCTTGCAAATAGCATCTGGTAAAGCTTTCCTTATGGGCTTAGCCCACGTGACCACTCACTCCGATGCATACATGGGAATTACGTGGCAACTTGCAATAATGAGCTGCAGATTATTTGGTAGACGAGTTGATTCGCCAGCAATTGGATTTATGGTCACTTCAATTATTCCCTGTACTGGCACCAGTGATTGGTACCTTCGTCTCCCGTTAACTGCCAACTGTCCTCCCTCGATATTCTCGTTCCGCCTAGATATGAGTGATCAAACCCTTGCTATGGTCATTTGGTCTGTGCCTTCGTTGGGTTCTGCAAGCTCTGCGTACTTCGATGTCTTCTAGAGGTTTCGACCTTGGGGTTTTGTTGCTCGTCCCCCGACTTGGAATACTAATCGGGTGTTGTCCCTCCTCGTCTTCTTACAATGGTAGTTTGGTAAGGCCTGTTCTTACTTTCTCTGTTCTTGTTTTTGGCTGGTTATTGGTTATCCATGGGCTGCGTTTGCATTTTTACACTTCTTGTAAATGACGGTATGAATGTTTCTGGTTGCGCTCTATCTGTCACTGCATTTCGCCTATCGACTAGATGGCTCCAGGTGTTCGTTCTCCAGTTCCTGGTTATCCTTTCTTGTTCATGGTAGATTATGGTGACAACTCCTTCTGGCGCCTTCGTCAATCCACCAGGTAGGTTCACTAGTTCTATGCTAGGAGTATGTACTCTTTTCTCACTCAACTCACTAATGTTCTCGGCTCCTTTGTGAGCAGGACATTCTGGTATGGTTATTTCAGCCACGGCTTGCCAACGTCGGGTAAGCGCCCTGGGGTTCTATTTTGTTACCACCTATTACACATTCGTTTCTCTTTGCATTCCTTTCCTTGTGTTTATGACACTGTTCTGGTGGTTGCAGGGTCTGATTCCTCGGAAGGATTGGAGCCTGGTCACTTGGTTGGCGATTCAAACCAATTTCACACCCGGTAGCTCGGTTGTCTTAGTTTTTTGTGAGTAGCAACATTCCTCTGTTCTGGTTGTTGTTGTTGTTGTTCTTTTCTTGAATGGATGTGTCGATGGCTTGCTATGTTCCTGTCAGTGGCAGTCTTGGTTGTTGAACTTATAGTTGTGATTTCACTTTCTGGTTCCTTGTAGTGGCGTCATGTGTTTCTAAACTCTTGTGATATCTTGTCCAAATATTTTTCAAGGAATTTATTTTCTTTAACACGATAACTGTAACTATTGAATGTTCCGATTCTGATTGATAGATATATGAAATGAATGTGCAGTGATTTTCTTTTGTTTCCTCTATGTATACGTTTAGATGTAAAGAATGGTGAATATTCGTCGAGGATTCATACCTGGCAGTGTTTAAATTTGACTTCTCATCTGTAAATTATGTGTTTGAATAGCCTTGTTATTTCTATTTATGGGTCTTCTCATGATCTGGAAGAAGTCTTTTAGTCTCTCGTCTTTGGGTTCGTTCGAGTGCTTGTCCAACCTCTGTTCTCCTTCCTGGACCAATGTGCTTTTGTTCTTGTATGTAACCACATGCCTGTAATTTATCCTGCACAAAAACTATACAATGCACATAAAAGAATCTAGGTGCGATATTGTATAACAGTTGAACTGTTTAGAGACACTGTGGAGGTTAGAATACACAAAATAATTTTTTTGTAAAGAACAACTTCTTTATTTCCCCAAATATCGAAGAAGAAAACTATGATGTTTTGTCCACCTTTTTAACCACTGTCAGATGGTTGGCAATTTCTTTCTAACTGCTGTCAGTTATGTTGTGATTAGTTACATTAGTTTTTTTTTGTTCCGATCTGTTTCTTTGTCGTTCGTCATTAACACAAGGACAAAACTGGCTATCTTAAAACCCTAATCCTAAATAATTAACATTCCTATTAACATTTCTACTGTTCCTAATTACTGTTCAGTTACTTGACTCTTACAACTTAATTAAATAAAAGACAAAAATAAAACAACCACATTATGATTGCAGTGAATTTACTCCTTCATTCCCTTCAGAGACCATTCCGCCTTTATTTTGTCTTTGTCCTTTCAGCCAAATGCTCCTGCCTCAGGCTCGTGGGGTAGGAGAAAATCATGGCCCCGTTCCATGAGCTCTTCCACAGAATATCCAGCCTTCTGTATCTGCGTCGTGTCGAGCCACAGACTGTCCTCAATTGGACGGTTTTTCCACTTGACGAGATATCGCAGATATTCCTTCCTGTGTGTCTTCTTGGCTACCTGGGTATCGAGAATTCCCTCAATCTCATGGGGTTGAACCAAAGGCATATGCCTCATCCAAGAACTGTCCTCAACTTGGGTGTCCCATTCTGGCCATACCACACTGTCATCCTCTGCTTGGGGAATATATGGGAACAGGTCTGCCACATTGAAAATATGTGATATGGCTATGTCAGGTGGTAGCTGAATTTCATAAGTGTTGGCTGAGAACTTACGCAAAATCTTGCAGGGACAAATATTTTTAAATTTCATCTTATTATATGTGCCCTTAGGAAATCGTTCTTTGAGCAAGTGTGCAAGGACCTCGTCTCCAACATCAAATTGTACTTCCCTACACCTTGAATCTGCTTTCTGCTTATATTTCTGTACGTTGTCCTGCACTTTAATTTTACCCGTTCGTGTAGTTCACTCATCGCTTCGGCAAAATCTTCGCCATCCGCACTTCTCCACTCCAATTTCCCTAAATATCAAAATTCATGTATCCCCCAAGGATGCATGCCGTACAACATTTGAAATGGGTTGTATCGGGTGCTACGATTTGGCGAATCGTTATAAGTGAATTCCGCCTGAGTGAGAGCATGATCCCATAACGGTGAACTTTCCCCAGTCAAACTCCGTAACAAATTTCACATACTCATGTTCACTACTTCCGTTTGTCCATCAGTCTGCGGATGATACACAGAACTGAAATTCAATTGTGTGCCCAACTTTTTCCACAGGGTACGCCAAAAGTGTCCTGTAAATTTTACGTCCCTGTCAGAAACAATAGATCTGGGTAGGCCATGTAATCTAACAATCTCTGTGAAAAACAGGTGAGCTACATACGTGGCATCACTAGTTTTTCGGCAAGGGATGAAATGCGCCATTTTTGAAAACCTGTCTACCACCACCATCACCGAATCGTACTCTTGTTGTGTTCTAGGTAGTCCTAGGACGAAGTCAATGCTGACTGAGTCCCATGGCTTGCTTGGAACAGGTAGTGGTGTGTAAAGTCCAGTATTTTGGTTGTGTCCCTTTGTTAGCTGACATACTCTACACTGGTTCACATATCGTTGTACATCCCTACGCATTCTAGACTAGTAATAAAAATGTCTGAGCTACTCCAAAGTTTTATCTATGCCGAAATGACTGGCTAGACCCTTGTTATGTTTCTCCCGTATGATGTTTTCCCTCATCGAACAGTCCAGGATACACAACTGTCCACCTCTGAATAATAGTCCTTCCTGCAAATTGTAGTCCAACCACGGACTTGTATTTCTCAGCACAAAATTTTGGCAGGCTTCAAAGGCTTCCTTGAAGTCCATGTCGGCCTGATACAAATCTTTTAGGTGTTCGAATCCCATCGCCTATATTGTACTTTCTTGTAATAGCAAAGCTCTTCTGCTCAAGGCATTTGCCACTTTATTGGCTTGCCAACTGATGTGTTTTAGCACGAAAGTGAAACTCTGCAGATATTCTACCCATTTGGCGTGTTTATGGTTTAATTTGTGCTATTGCATTACATATTGCAACATTAAATTATCAGAGAATAACACAAACTCGTTGCCCAGTAGATAGTGTCTCCAATGCTTTAAAGCTTGGACCACCGCATAAAATTCCTTGTCATATGAGGAGTATTTCTGTCTGCTTTCGTTCAATTTCTCACTAAAGAATACCACTGGTATATCATCCTGACTGAGCACAGCGCCAATAGCTGTGCCACTTGCATCACATCGTACCTCGAAAAGCTTGTTAAAATCTAGCAGCCTTAAAATTGGCCTCTCTGTAATCTTCCGCTTCAAAAGATGAAATCTATCCTCCGCTGCTCGAGTCCAACAAAACGGTTGACTGGCCTTTTTGATGGTGTCTAGCGTTGGTGCGCAGATTTCATTGAAATTTCTAATAAACTTTCAATAAAAAATCGCCAATCCATGAAAGCTACGTACCTCAAACAAGCTCTTGGGTGACGGCCAGTTGATGATTGCTGCGATCTTTTTTGGATCCATCTTCTATTGATTTTCTATGACTACAAACCCCAAATAAATCAGTTCCTTCTGCAGGAAGGTACATTTTTTTTAAGTTTGTTAGCAGTTTGTTTTGTTGTTACTTCTCTAACACTCTTCGAACATGATGAAGGTGCTCTCCCTTAGTTCTGCTGAAAATAAAAATTTCGTCGAGATAGACTATCACAAACTTGCCAATAAATTCTTTTAACATCTCATTCATCAACCTCATAAAAGTACTAGGAGCATTGCTCAAATCGAATGACATGACTAGCCACTCGCACAGCCCTTCATTGGTTTTGAAGGTTGTTTTCCACTCATCTCTCTCTCTGATCCTGATTTGATGATATCCACTGTTCAAATCAATCTTCATGAAATAAGCTACCCCGCTGAGACAATCCATCATATCGTCCATTCTAGGTAAGGGAAACCTGTACCGAATGGTGATTTTATTAATAGCTCCCGAATCTGTACACATCCGCCATTCTCCACCCTTCTTAGGTGCGAGTATTGTTGGTACTACACAAGGGCTCAAGCTTTCTATGATCATCCCCTTATCCAGGAGCTCTTGTACATGTTTACGTATCTCTTCATTATCTTTTGGGCTCATTCAATATGCTGCTTTATTTGGTAGGCTTGCTCCGGGTATGAAATCGATATGATGGCTGATGCTCCTTTTGGGAGGCAACTTGTGTGGTAAGTTATCAACTACAATGTCTTTAAATTCTTCTAATATCTTTTGAATCTCTGTAGGCAATTCAGACATTTCTGTGTTCAGAAACACAGTCTTAGTTTTCCTCACTGACCACATAATTCACTTCGTTTTCCTCAATCTGCTTAATAAACTGCTTTCCTCCCACCAATAATGCCTTGGTTCCACTTGCTTCTGCTATATCCTCTTCTTTGGTGGGTACAGGTGTATGCTTGACGCCATCTTTTACAAATTTATAGCAATTCGTCTTCCCATCGTGCATCACCTTCCGATCATACTACCACGGTCTTCCCAACAGTATATGGCACACATCCATTGGCATGATATCGCAAGCAACCTTGTCCTCGTATTTGCTAATGTGAAATTCAACCTCGCGTTGTTCATGAACCAATAGCTGGTGGCCTTTCTGCAGCCACGACACCTTGTAAGGTGTGGGATGCTTAAGTCGCTTCAAACCCAACTTCTCCACCATCTTGGTGGCAACCAAATTATCTGTACTCCAACTATCTATGATCAATTTACAACACTTTTCATGTGATTTGCAAACTGTTTGGAACAGTGCCTTTCTTTGTGTTTGCTCAACCGTCTCCTTGGCTGGCTTCAACAATACTTTATTTAATACCAACACCTCTCTTTTTTTTGCCACATTTTCCACCTCCTGAGGTGGTGCTTCAGCTTCCTCAGGATGTGCAACAAATGTTCCCTCTGGCCAGCATGCTCAGCTTCTGGGCATTCGTAGGATCTGTGCCCCCACTTATGGCACCTGTAGCACTGGACATTGGCTCCCCTTCCTCGACCATTTCCTCTTCCTCACTGCTATGGCCGTCCTCCTCTCGTGCTATCACCCTTCTCTGCTATTCCTGAAGCTCTGGAGTTGCTGCCTTCCTCACTGCTAGTGGCAGTTCTTCCTCTGCCATAGGACTGTCCTCGTCCTCTGCCATTTCCTCGCCCTCTCCTGTTATTCTATTTTCTATTAATTTTTTCCTCAGCCTTTACAGCACTCTGAAAGGCTTCTTCTATATTCCGTGGAGAGAGAATACTGATCTCATCCAGTATTTCCATCCTCAAACCATTCACATATATCGCTGTCTTCTCTGGAGTATCATCAGTATAACCAGCCCCCAGGTTTACTCGATAAAACTCCTTTGTGTATTCCATTATGGTCATACCCTTCTGTCTTAAATTCTGCACCCGTCAGTAAAGCTCGACCTGATAATCTTTAGGCAGAAATCTGTGTTTCAGTTTTACTACCATCCTCGACCACTTCCTTATCGGTAGCTTGTTCATTCTCCTCATGTTCGCTTGGACACTATCCCACCACAAGGTAGCGTGCCCCTTTAACTTAGTTGCAGCAAATATAACTCTTTTGTCCTCACTGATCTCTTCATTTTCAAAATACTTATCTAACTCACTTACCCAGTCCAGCAAAACATCTGCGGACAGACTACCATCATAATTAGGAATCTCAAGTTTGGGTTTGTTGTTGGCTAGCAATACCGACCTCAACAGTTTTAACTCTGAGGCTTCTTCATCTGTTCCGTCTGTAACAGTTACTACCTCCTCTTCACTGTCATCCCCGAGTTCTGGGTCTCTTCTCCTGCCTACCTCCACTGCTTCTAAATGAGCAGTAAGGGCCCTTAATTCTTCCCTCAAGGCCTCATCTGCTACCCTGCGCACACCTCTTCCACGTCCTCATCTTTGAACCTCCATATCCTGATTTCTCCAACAACCTGCTCTGATACCACTTGATGGACTCAGCCCACGTGACCACTCACTCCAATGCCTACACGGGAATTACGTGGCAACTTCCAATAATGCGCTGCAGATTATTTGGTATACGAGTTGATTCGCTGGAAATTGGATTTATGGTCACTTTAATTATTCCCTGTACTGGCACCGGTGATTGGTACCTCCATCTCCCGTTAACTGCCAACAATCCTCCCTCGATCTTCTCGTTCTACCTAGGTATGAGCGATCAAACCCTTGCTGTGGTCATTTGGTCTGCGCCTTCGTTGGGTTCTGCAAGCTCTGCGTACTTCAATGTCTTCTGGAGGTTTCGACCTTGGGGTTTTGCTGCTTGTCCCCCAACTTGGAATATTGATCAGGCATTGTCCCTCCTCGTCTACTTACAATGCTGGTCCGGTAAGGCCTGTTCTTACCTGCTTTGTTCTTGTTTTTGGCTGGTTACTGGTTATCCACGGGCTACATTTGCATTTTTACACTTCTTGTAAATGACGGTATGAATGTTTGTGGTTGCGCTCTATCTGTCACTGCATTTTGACTGTCGACTAGACAGCTCCAGGTGTTCGTTCTCTGGTTGTTGGTTATCCTTTCTTGTTCGTGGCAGATTATGGTGACAACTCCTTCTGGTGCTTTCGTCAATCCACCGGGTAGGTTCACTGGTTCTATGCTAGCAGTATGTACTCTTTTCTCACTCAACTCACTAACGTTCTCGGCTCCTTTGTGAACAGGACATTTTGGTATGGTTATTCCAGCCACGGCTTGGCAACGTCAGGTAAGCGCCCTCGGGTTCTATTTTTTTACCACCTATTATACATTCGTTTCTCTTTGCATGCCTTTCCCTGTGCTTATGACACTATTCTGGTGGTTTCAAGGTCCGATTCCTTGGAAGGATTGGAGCCCGGCGACTTCGTTGGCAATTCAAAGCAATTTCACACCCGGCAGCTCGGTTGTCTCAGTTTCTCACAGGTAGCAACATTCTTCTGTTCTGGTTGCTGTTGTTGTTCTTTTCTCGAATGGATGTGTTGATGGCTTGTTGTTTTCCCGTCGGTGGAAGTCTTGGTTGTTGAACTTACAGTTGTGATTTCACTGTCTGGTTCTAAACTCTTGTGATATCTTGTTTGAATATTTTTCAAGGAATTTATTTTCTTTAACACGACAACTGTAACTATTGAATGTTCTGGTTCTGACTAATAGATATATGAAATGAATGTGCAGTGATTTTCTTTTGTTTCCTCTATGTATACGTTTATATGTAAAGAATGGTGAATATTCGTCGGGGATTCATACCTGGCAGTGTTTGAATTTGACTTCCCGTCTATAAATTATGTTTTTGAACGACCTTGTTATTTCTATTTATGGGTCTTCTCGTGAACTCGAAGAAGTCTTTTAGTCTCTCATCTTGGGGTTCATTCGAGTGCTTGTCCAGCCTCAATTCTCCTTCCTGGACCAACGTGCTTTTGTTCTTGTATTTAACCACATGCCTGTAATTTATCCTGCACAGAAACTATACAATGCACATAAAAGAAACTGGGTGTGATATTGTATAACAGTTCAATTGTTTAGAGACATTGTGGAGGTTAGAATACACAGAATAATTTTTTTGTAAAGAACAACTTCTTTATTTCCCGAAAACGATGATGTTTTGTCCACCTTTTTAACCACTGTCAGATGGTTGGCAGTTTCTTTCCAACTGCTATCGGTTATGTTGTGATTAGTTACATCAGTTTTTTTTTTGTTCTAGACTGTTTCTTTGTTGTTCATCATTAACACAAGGACAAAATTGGCTATCTTAAAACCCTAATCCTAAATAATTAACATTGCTATTAACATTTCTAATGTTCCTAATTACTGTTCACTTACTTACTTGACTCTTACAGCTTAATTAAATAAAAGACAAAAATAAAACAACCACATTATCATTGAAGTGAATTTACTCCTTCGTTCTGCTCCTGCATCATTTCCCCTCATAAATCATGCTTTGTGATTTTTGTGGGATTCCCATCTTTTCTTGAACCTTGTCCTTCACATCTTGTACCAAATCCTGTGCACTAGCCCTTATGGAAACCAATTTCCCAGCTGAGGTAGCCCTTATGGAAACCAATTTCCCAGCTGGGGTTTTTTTACAAATAATAGGAAAGGTACTCCCATGGCCAGATCTATTTGACGGCTCTGGTAACCTTTCAGGTTTTAAGATAAAACCGTTAGATTTCACACCATAGTAGGGATATGAGAAAATTGTTTGAGACTTATAGGATAATCTGCCATATATATTAGAATATTATATGGATCTGGTGTTTTCCAATATTTCTTTCCCAGATCTGTAGATGTATTTGTCTAAGCTACGTCCAAAAAGGCATCATTCATCCGAATGCAACTCATATGGGCAGATCCATACCTTCGGGTCTCTACAAAATATCAAACCCTCATTGCGTTTATCAATTTCAAGGATCTCTCTGACATCGATTTACTTCGCGAAGAACTGACTCCGAACGAGGTTGTCCAAAGCGCGAACAGAAAAGGTTGAGGGTCGTTTTGCTCCGAACCATACCTCCGGCCGAGAAACTGATCCTTTTATCTGTTTCCCCCGAGGGCTTCAAACATTAGCTATGACCCTCCGTCGACAGCGTGATATGCCATCCATGTGATAATCCGCTCCAAATAAATCTTTGCACAAACCAGATCCATGCCATAGCCCATTGGCAGATATCGTTGTTGTATACGCCCTTGGCTCCGAAAATGGCTTGGAACTTACCGTTGGCGACTAAGAAACGCCTCTGCACACAGAAAAACGAGTGATTTTCCAGTCCGTTACCGGCAGTTTATTAATTCTCGAGGAAATTTATATATTCTATTTTAAAATTTAAATTAAAATTATATATTTTAGGTATAAATTTTGAATTATTTAATTTTAGGTTATATATTAATTTTCTTATAAAATTAGATCTTATTTTTATGGTTTGATATTTTTATTCAATGTTGACTTTTTAGTAATGTAATTTTATAAAAATCGACTTCTAAATAGGGAACTTCGAACAAATTTCTACTTTCTCTACAATAAAATTATCTTGTTTAAATTTCTTTCTTAGTTCAAAAGTTTCATAATATCATTAATTTTTATGTTTGTGTTGATAATTTATTTTTAGTTATTATTCATATTGTATATAAATTATACATTTAATTAATTAGTTTGACTTATTTCATTGAAAAAATTTCTACTTTCTCTACATAAAATTAATTATTAAATTTCTTTGTTTAATTCCAAGTTCATAATAATATCATTAATTTTATGTTCTGGTTGATAGTTTATTTTTAATTAATATCAATTGTATATTAAATTTTATATATTTAATTCATAAGTTTGAATTATTATTCGTTGAAAGAATTCTACTTCTCCACAATAAATTATATTATTTAAATTTCTTTTTAGTCAAAAGTTTTAATTTCATTATTTTATGCTTGTGGTTTATATTTTAATTTTTTTTAAATTGATCTGTATTGTATATAACATTTTAGTAAATTTAATTCATGAGTTTGAATTATTATTCGTTCAAAAAAAATCTATTAAATTTCTTTGTTAGTTCAAAAGTTTGATAATAATAGCATTAATTTCTATGTTTGTGGGTTGATAATTTTATTTTTAAGTTCATATTCAAATTGCATATAACATTTTAATAAATTTATTTCTTTAGTTTGAATTATTATTCATTGAATAACAAATTATTATTCGTTGAATATCTAATTTCATGATAGTTTTATTAATTAATTTTTTTTAATTTTATAAGAGATAAAAAAATTTCTAAAAGAGAAATCATAATTTATTAATGAAAACAAAATTACATGTTATAGATGCTCACAAGTATTCCATTATCGATTCAAACACCGATGATCATAATTTCATACGAAATAATCAACTAAGAGATGAGGAGAAAATGTTAACTTTTTCTCCATTTCTTCTTTTCAACCTTTCACCATTATGCTTGAATTCGCGTGGATAAGACAATACCTAGCTAATTTCTTTCTTCTATTCTTGTAATTTCCTTATCTAAATAAGAATTATTTAAGACATGGTGATGTTTGTATCCACCATAGTCCTTTGCTTCAAGTACCCTTACTAGCTCTGTCGTAGGGACCTGTATTTCTGTCGCTTCTTGAGCGGCTTCCTCCTTTCCTTCTTTCTCTTGTGTATTTTGGTTTTCCACATTGGGAATGGGATCCTTTTTTGCTTCAACCTCTTCCTTATGTTGGTATATTAGAGGGATATTTCGATCCTTTGGGCTTCTTCCTGGTTTCTTATTCCTTCGTGGATCTTTCTTGGCATCGGGGCATGTGTTTTGTAGATTTCCTGTTTGTCGACGTAGTCAAGATCTGAAGGTTCTCTCCTCAAACTGTAGCAACTAGGTCCATCTCTACTTGTTGTATGATAAGTGAATGTGATCTGGCAGACCTTTACTGAGGTTCGCCTCCACACATATTCAGGAAAACATGTAGACTCCTTCTTCCATTCGTTGTGTGTATGTCTTTATGAATCGTATTAAGATATCCCCAATTCGTTCTAGAGCTTGGGGATGCCAAAAATGAAGGGGGAGGTTATGTAGCCTAATCCCAAATCGACATTATTGATACAATCATGGTGCTTGCATAAAAATATGTGAAATATGGGATAATGAATAGTCCCATCAATCACCAAAACCATGGACATTCCTGAAGGATAAATTCTTGATCCTCTGATCTTGCAAAGTTTACTATGAGGAATCCCTTGGAGCAGAGGTGTATTTCACAGTTTTTTGTCCAATTTGAGAAGATCCGATAGAGGTGCATTGATTTTGTCCAAAAATTGTTAAATCTATAGATGATGGCTTGAGCTTCACAAGTTGTGTAGAGATCGCTTGTTTCTGATAGATCTATAATCAGTTTTGGGACATGATTCAATTGCTCCACTATATAGGGATTGGTGATATTGTGTGTTTGTTATTGGTTTGTTGTGGCTATTGGCTCCCCTTGGAGGATATCTTTGAATGAGAGAGAACCATTTATATGTTCTTGATTTGGTTATGTACCTTTGGGTAAGCTAGAGAGAGCAACACCTCCTTCTCTCTTTGATTTACTTGGTCCAACTGCTCTGCCTCTCGATCTCACATTCAGGATGATGGTGGTCGTAGGAAGAATTTTGTATTCATGTAGACTTTGATCATTCTACATAGATCTTCCCCCACACATCAGGTTTTGTTGATGTGATAGATAACCCAAGGGATTATGAACCCAAGGGAATAATATTAACCAAAAGGTAGGGATATTATAAAACCGAGGTATATAAAGCCTATGATAAATATTATAAACACTAAGATAAATATGTTTGAACATGGTTGATTTTCGGGATAATATTTGTCACAATGCGACGTTAGACCATTGTTGACCATGGTTGATTTTTGTATTGAGACAATATTTGTCACAATGCATCGTTCAATGATGGAAAACCTGGTTGATTTTGATATCGAGTCAAGTTTTTTCACAATGTGACATTCGAGACCATGGTTGATTTACATATCGAAACAAACTTTGTAATAATGAAATGTTGGACCATAGTTGACCATGATTGATTTTCATATTGAGACAACCTTTGTCACAATGTAACATTCGAAAATGGTTGACCAAGATTGACCATGGTTGAATATGTTTCATTCTATAAAACACGGTTGACAATGATCAACCATGTTTGACCATCATCAACCATGGCTGACCATGATCAACCATGGTTGACAATTATCAACCATGGTTGACCATGATTGTCCATCATTTCCCATGATTTTCATATGGAGATAATTTTTGTCTTAATGCGGTATTTGACCATAGTTGACCATTACTAGCCATGATTGACCATGATTGGCCATGATTGATATTATAAACCCAAGGGAATAATAAACCAAAGGGATAAATACTATAAAATGAAGGGAATAATAAACCCAAGTGATTAATACTAAAAACCCAATGGATGATGAGCCCAAGGGGATAATATTAAACCCGAGGGATAAGTATTATAAACCCAAGGTATACAAGCCCTAAGATAAATATTATAAACACATGGTTGACCATGGTTGATTTTCATATAGAGACAATTCTTATCATAATGAGACGTTAGACCATGGTTGACCATGGTTGACTTACATATCGGGACAATCCTTGTCAGAATGCATCATAAGACCATGGTCGACTATGGTTGATTTTCATATCGAGACAATCAAAGCAACTTTACACCATCATTGACCATTGTTGATTTCCATATTGAGACAATCCTTGTCACACTACGATGTTGGACAATGGTTGATTTTCATATCGAGACAATATTTTTCAGAATGCGACGTTTAACTATGGTTGACCATGATTTTCCATGATTATCGGTGACTTTCATATGGAAACAATTTTTGTCTCAATGTGACATTCGACCATGGTTGACAATAGTTAACTATGTCTATATATGATTAACCATGATTAACCATGATTTATATTATAAACCCAAGGGATTTATACTAAAAACCCAGGGGATTATGAACCCAACAGAATAAAAATAAACCCAAAGGATTAATACTAAAAACCTAAGGGATTATAAACCCAAGGGAATAATATTAAACCCAAGGGATAAATATTATAAACCCAAGGTATATAAACATTAATGTAAATATTATAGACCTTGAAGAAAACATGTTTGACCACAATTGATTTACATATTTACAAAATATTTGTTACAATGCGATGTTGGGCTATAGTTGACCATGATTGGTCTTCAATTTGAGACAACCTTTCTCACAATGCGACGTTGGACATTGTTTGGCCATGGTTGATTTTCATATTGAGATAATCTTCATCACAATGCTACATTGGACCATGGTTGGGCATGCATGACCATGTTTTCATAATGTGATGTTGGACCAAGAGACAATTTTTATCATAATGTGACCATGGTTGACCATGATTGACTATGGTTAACCATGGTTGATTTTCATATTGAGACAATATTTGTCACAATGCGACATTGGAATATGGTTGACCATTAATGACCATGGTTGTCACAATGTGATGTTGGACCAAGAGAAAATCTTTTTCACAATGTGATCATGGTTATAAAAATCGTTTATTGTGGTTGATTTTCATATCGAGACAACCTATGTTACAATTCGACATTGGAACATGGTTGATAATGTATGACCATGTTTGTCACAATCTTACATTGGACCAAGAGACAATCTTAGTCACAATATGACCATGGTCATTGACCATGATTAACCATGATTGACCATGATTGACCATGGTTGATTTTTGTACTGAGACAATCTTTATCACAATGTAACGTTGGAACAAGGTTGACCATAGCCTAAAACCATGGTCAACCATAGTAAATCATGGTCAACCATATCCCAACATTGCATTGTGACAAATATTGTGTCAATATGAAAATAAATCATGACTAACCATTGTCCAACATCGCATTATGGCAATTGTTGTCTCAAAATGAAAATCAATCATGATCAACCATAGTGCAATGTTGCTTAGTGACAAAGAATTTGTCAATGTGAAAATCAACCGTGATTTATTAAATTAATAATTCATTCATTCATTTTTAATAATAATAATTATTAACACATATTAATTAAATAATAGTAATTATTATTATTATAATAATTGAGCATTAATTATATAAGTACCAATTAATTAGTATTAATTTTAAGAATAATTATTTACTAAAAATTATTAATTATTTATTAATAATTAAAAACTTCAAGGCATTATAAACCCTAGGGAATATAATCAATCATGGTCATCCATGGTCAACCATGTTTATTTTAGGGTTTGCAATATTTATCTTAGATTTTATATACCTTTGGATTATAACATTTATCCCTTGGGTTTACAATCCCTTGATATTTTTGTATTAATCCATTGGTTTTATTATTTGCTTCGATTTATAATATCTTGGGGTTTTAAAATTAATCCCTAGGGTTAATAATTATTTATAAATGATAATTCCTGGTAGAAACTTGAACATGAGCGGAAAGGCATCAATCGCACTGGTAAATGAAGTTGTTGCAACTTTCGATCGAAAGGCCACAACAAAAAACCTACAATCAGTGCCACTAGCACCCATTTTCTCTCGTGCAGGCCGTCTTGCCATCGGATGCAGAGAAGGTTTTTCCTCTCCACCCTGTTGGCTCCAGTCCCATGCTACCTCGCCCTTATTGGAGGTTAAGCCCGAATCTGGATTGAGCGCTGCGCACAACCTGATCGATTATGAGGTTGACCACTTAATCGTTGCCACAAAGCAGACTAATGCAGCCCTTAAGGGCAGAGACTGCTATAGGTGTAACTCCATGGTGCTGGATCTGAACAACTTTTGGGGAATCCGACATACCCTAGATCTGGTGCATCCTAAAATTGCATGGGCTTTGAAATGGTCACACTCTTCACAACGAGGAATCTATGCCATGCATGGATCTGGGTCCATCCCTCTCACCACGGAAGGATGTATTAACCTCAGATCTACCATTGATCTAATAGATTTGGCACAAAATAGGTAGAAAAATGCACACCAAGCCCAGATCTGCAGACCTGCTCACACAAAGTCTCCCTTCTTCTCTAGACCATAACCCCAAAACGTAGTACAGATTTGGGGGCATGCAACTACGAAGATACCTCTCTTCCTTGAAGCCTAAAGTAGAGAAGAAGACCTGAAAGGCAAGAAGAATGGTGGTGATCTAGTGGTATGGAACAGGATGACAGGGTGAACAGATCGAGGCCATTCTTAGTCGGATGCATACCCTACAGCGACAGATCTCATACAGTTCTTTGTCAAAACACCGGAAGGTAGGCAAAATTTTTTGAGACTTTGGAAGAGCTGTAGAATCTAGGATCTGAGGTATAAAATACAGAACCTCCTGCATATACCAGAGCATGGGCAGAATCTCATCCACATGGGACACAATTTACATGATAACTACACCCTTCAGGGTTACAATATAACTTCAGACTCGATAATCATCATAAATCTCCGTCTACGGGGTGGAGATTCTGGGACCAGCTCAAAGAATACAGGATCCTTCAAAGATGCAGTCAAAGGTAAAGGGAAAGTGCAGACCAAATCAGCGACAATGCTTGAACTTCCCGAGCCATACATTGTAGAACAAAAAACTAAGAATCTTGTTCTCACCATTGCAATGCCTAAGATAAATGCTTTGTACTCAAATATTTATTCCCACTCAGTGATCTATAGATTTAATGGATTCTGGCCCAAATTTGATGTTCTGCACAATTGTATACACACCACATGGACACCAAACTATGAAATATACTTATTCCACAAGGTTTTTTTATAGTAAGATTTAATAGAGAATAGGAAAAGGAATATATCCTCAATAAGGGACCATGGTGCTGGGGTAGCATAGGGCTTTTTATGACCCCTTGGTTTCCAAACTTCGATGCCAACACAATGGTGGTATCAAAGATGCCAGCCTGGGTAAGGTTGCACAACCTTACATTACATTTTTTGCACCACAAGGTATTAATTTGCATGGGAACACCTTGGGAAGATTTCTAAAGACGGATGGAGACACACTTGCAAAGGGAATATTTACATTTACTAGAATTTGTGTTGAAGTAGATCTCAGCCAGGGACTACCAGAATGTATTACACTGAATTTAAACAATACACATTGGATACAACCCTTGTATTACAAAAATATAGCATTCTGATGCCGAGGATGTCTATAGATAGGTCATCTACTCAGTGCTTGTCCACAGGAAAAAAAACACTCCCGAATGGAACAAGAAGGACCAAAGGAAGCCTAAAGGATGGAAACATACAGAGCCATTGGATGAAGAAGACACAATAGGGACTACATAATATAAAGAAAAAATGGATAAGCAAACAATCTAGAACAACACATTAAAGAAAGAGGAAGCCGCCAGTAACCCTTTGCAGCAACAAGCTTCCCAGCCAACAGGAAAGGAAATACCTGGCAACAATAGAACTCATGGATCAGAGGGATCTAAGTCGAACAAGGACTCTCCCACAACTATAACTAGAAATTAGCTATCCATTATAACTACTACCCCCAACACTAGAGGATGGCGAAGGTGGAGAAAAAGAAAGGGAGAAAAGAATAGCATTTTAACTTTTAATTTTTATTATTTCTGGTTTCTGTGAAAACAAGAACATATCATTTGCATATGCTCTTGAACGTATACAAAATGTAATTTTGTCTCATGAATAAAATAATGACTTTTTCCACAGGAAAATTTTTTATTTATAATAAATATTATTAATAAATTATATTATTATTATTAAAATAATTTATTAGTTAATATTAATAATAACTATTATTATTAAAATTAATAATATGGTTGTGTTAGCTAGAGGCATGTCCCACATGTCGATATAGGAAGCCTTCGACTAATAACAATATATGGATCTCTCATTATTAATTTCCCTTATGTCTTTGATTTGTTATTCCAATTCATCAACTTCCCATTATTGTATGAGCCTTTATTTTATTTTATTTAGTTTGATTCTTACCCTCATTAATTACCCTGAATAATACTCTTGCTTTCCCTCCGAAGTCATGAGAATATGTCAGAATAATAGCCCGTAGGTTTACTAATTAGGAATAATTAATTAGGTTTTGGCCTACATTCCAATATGATGTACATAAATACAAGAAATGTAAAAATGATTATAAATCAAATAAATTTTATCATGGCTCTATAATCGATATCATGTTTATGGGGCTGATATAAAGTGAGAATTACGAACAACAAATTTTTATAGACTTGTCTCTGAAGCAAGATTTAACAATATGTGATCTATGTTATGTAAGCTGCACAAATCCTAATCTTGCAACAAATAAAAATTATCATATGTTTCGAGAGCGAAAACCTGGAGAAGACAGATGAAAGGAAAGACCTCTGCACCTGAGGAAAACATAAGAAAGAGGATATTCTCTATTGTAACATTGTAATTTTTCAATGTTAAAGTAAGTTCAAGATTTCAACATTATCCCTATGAAGAAAACCTGCAAGAAGCTCCAAGAAGCTTCAGGTAAGAAATTGGGAAATATTTGATATTTCACCTCATAAGGTTGTCAGTGTTGTACGTATTATGAGCCGAGAGCGAAATCCTAGAGAGGACAAACGAAAGGAAATATCTGTGCTATAATGTCTCCATATAAAAAAAAAAAAATGAAAATGATTACAAATCACAACATATCCATAATTTCTAATTATATTGACTTATCATTAACGATATCATTAACTGCATTAAGAACTGTATACATGTATCATCTCCATACATTTGGGGTTGGCAGGATGTTGTTAAAACCATAGCTTAATTTGGAGGCAGGTTTATGATTTCCAAGGTTTACATTTATCAATCGTTTTGTCAACCACCTAATTGACTATCCCAACTATACAAAGCCTTATTCTACACATCGGGGTACTGTCATAAATATCCATAGACTTGATCTATTATGGAACTGTACAATCTTTATGGTGGAATTTAATTTTTTGAGGCCACTTGCTCAGATGAGGGGATGACCTCCTCGAGATGCTTCTCCATTATGGACAACCATCCCTTACTGCTTCAAAGTCTGTACCCCATCGAGGGCTCTCCTTGTCTCATTGAATCAGATGATGGAGGCTGCTACTAGCAGTATTATGCTTGGTCGAATACAAGAAAGGTATTTATTTTTGTTCTTACTCTTGATGGAGGGTTTCTTTTCCTGTCCACGCGCAGAGGATTTCACTATGGTAAAACTCTGAACCCAACTTCGACATTTTCATCCTCACCGCTGCTTGGGAAGGCCTTTCGCTCCTTGACTATTCTTCCTTCTTGACTAAAGTGTGCTACTAATGCTTTGGGCATGGCTACAAGGGTACTGGTGGTGTTTTGTGATAGCCTAGGTAAGTCATCCCAACACTAAGGCATTTTTTATTTAGAGTTGTAGTGTTTGATTTAGTGACCAAGCTTTTCTAACTAGCCTCACTATTAGGGTATGCAAGTGCGGCTTCAAAGGCCTAGCTTAGGCTGTCGAAACTTAGCTTGGTCTTCAATGGGTATGAGCTTAGTTCTGTATATCTTTCAAGAAATTAAGGGCCTGCCCCTAGTCTCATGAATCATTATGTCACGTGTATATGTTAGCACAGCTGGGGTTGGTGTAGTTTAGAGCTTCTAAGTTTTTAGCTAGGTTGAGCTGGTTGACATGTATTCTTCATTAATGATATCACGAGTCTCTACCACTTGAGGTGTTATCTTTATTTTTTATGAGGGTTGGCCCGAAATCTCCGCTCCTTTCAAATGTATGGTATTATTCTTTAATTTCTATGCTGACTACTGTTCTCAAACTGGTTGCATGAATAAACAGGCTCAACTTGAGTTTGATTATGTACTAATCAGACATTTTCCTCTTGAATTGTAACTTTTGAGGAAATTCTCTATCTCTGGCTAATGTATGATTCATAGTTATTGCTTATGCAAAACCTGCAGCTCATTTTCTTGGTGTATGGACTGGAAGATAACTTAAGTGACTCTTTCACTCATTGATATTTAATACTCTATTTTCATTGCTTCCTGGCTTGAATGTATTTGATCTCGTAGAATCTTTCTTTTCTATAGGTTTTCCATGTTTAAATATTTATTTTCATAGATAACTTCAACCTTGCAGCTACATTTCTTACAATTTCCTACTTGTCACTTCCTTTCCAGCTAAAGAATTAGCTCCAGTTTCATTTTTCTGTACCCAGATTTCGGATTCCACCAGATTGGAATAGAGTTATGTTTTTGTTATTGAGATGGAAATGGGTCTCTATATTTATTGAAAAGTAGATGTTGTTCTTTCATATTGGTATTGGGCCATTATTTATGCTACTATATGGGAATTATTGTAAATAGATACACAGTGTTATCTCTTAAGCTTTCCGAAAATTCTGTCTCATGTTGCCAATTCTTGAACTTAAAGGATTTTCAATTTATACATGATTAGTGAATCATTTTTCTTTAATTACTATTCATATATGCAACCATATTTGAGATTAGCATTATGATTAAGGGTTACTGCTGTTAGTAACTAAGCGATATGTTTTAGATGTAACTTATCTTGTTTGTAATTTAGCATTCTATTTTATTAGTTACTTCTATAATATTCACCCAAGATATTCCAGATGTAAACATGTCTAGCTTGTAAATTAGCATTCTATTCTAAGAAAATTACTGCTAATAATAATTAAGCAAGATATTCCAGATGTAAACTTGTCTGGCTTGTAATTTAGCACTATATTCTAAGAAAATTACTGCTAATAATAATTAAGCAAGATATTCCATATGTAAACTTATTTGACTTGCTAAACCGCCTATAACCTTATAACTCGTTTAACCTCCCAACCTTTAGACTTGCGCTCCAGTGCCTTCAGTCTCCCCTTGAGCTACCCGAACTTGGGTAAATTATTTAAGAAAACTTTGTCTTGAATAGCAGTAGATATCTGGTCTTAACCAGACTTATCCACTGTTTGTCTATCTGTCTCTACAACACAGAGAGTATCATTTCTTAGTCCTCCATTCCCTTGATTGCAGATGCCCCTCCCTCCCATCCTCTTGTTATTTTAGGGATGGATTTTTCATAGGAGCAGTTAGGGTTGGGTAACTACCCAACCAACTATTTCTTGAGAACTCGTTTCCATCACCCTTCTGACAGATATATGTCATGAATTAAAACATATTCTCTCCTTAACATATTCTAGTACTAAATTTCTTTTAATCAATTTAAAAACATAATTTCTAATTATAAAAGCTCAAATAAATTCGAGTTTGTTTTACTAGCAGTAAAAATAAATATTCACATTCACAGGGGATATCACATCTTCCCCCTAATATTAAACATCGTCTTGATGTTCCTCTATTCGAAAATATTCTGGATAGACCTCCCTCATAGTCTGCTCATCTTCCCAGGTGGCTTCTTCAGGCCCATAATGCTACCACTGGATTTCAGCTTGGGTGATAACTTGTCTCCATAACATTACTTCTCTCCGATCGAGTATAACCATTGGCTCTACTAGGAATTCTCCTTCCAGTTTGACCTTCTTAACAAAATAGAATAATTCAATCATAAAAGAAAATTTCCATTCAACCACTAACTTTTACTTCTACATGTGTATATCTATACATTTGTATGTATGTTTACAATATATTGTTTTGAGAGATTCATCCTTTTGACTCACACGAATGTGGCTGGGTAGAGCAAGATGGTATGCTACTGGCTCGATTCGAGCTAAAATCTGGAAAGACCCATAGAATCGAGGTGCTATCTTAGCACATCTGGTCCATTGCAAGGTGATTTTCTTGGCCATAACCCGAATGTACATGTGCTCTCCTACTTGAAACTCTTGTAAGCTTCTTTTATAATCACCAAAATTCTTTTGCTGGTCTTGAGCAACCTTTAAATTAACTTGGACACTTTTCACCATCTTTTCCATCTCTTCCAACATATCTGGTCCCAACATTAGTTTGTCCTATGGGCCGCTCCAACTTAGAGGTGTCCTACACTTACACCTATATAATACTTGAAATGGGCTCATACGTAAAGGCGAATTCTACTAGATGCAAGCAGTCTTCCCATTTAGATGGTTGTTGCATTACATAGGCTCGCAAAATATCTTCGAAAATATGATTTACTCTTTATGTGTGCCCATCCGTTTGAGGATGATATGTGGTATTGAAATGTAATTGGGTCCCCAAACCCTCGGATAGGGCCTTCCAAAATATTGATGTAAATTTTATATCTCGCCCAAAGATGATAATGTTAGGTAAGCCATGCAACTTAAAAACATTTTTCATAACAAATTGATCGATTTTCTTTGATTTATAAGTTGATTGTATAGGTATGAAATGAGCAGATTCACTCATCTTATCTACCACCACCATGATAGAGTCATTTATCTTTTTTTTTTTAGGAATTCCAGTGATGAAATCAATAGATATTGTCTCCCACTTCCATTCTGGAATGGATAGTGGGTGAACAAATCTTGTTGGGTGCTGATGCTTTGCCTTTATGAGTTGCATTCAAAACAACATCCTAGGTATTCTGCTACTCCTTTCTTCATACCAAGCCAAAGGAATTCCTTCCTATGGACAGAAATCAATTTCTGATATCCTAGGTGTTTTGCGTAAGGAATTTTATGATATTCATTCAAGATTAATTCTTTAAGAAATTTTTGGGTAGGCACATAAAGTATCTTCCTCTAAACTAGTAATTCATTTGGAGTCACTTCGGACCCCATTTATTGTTCGTGGTTGTTTTCCACTTTTTCTTGCTACCACAAATGGTTATATACCACATCTTGCATGGTTGTTTCTCGAATCTGATCATAGAAGGTAGTGTAGGACTCACTAAAAGAAATCTCATATAAGAAATTTACATTTTGGCTTATAGCATCTACTACCCCGTCTTGTTTTCCCTTTAAGTGCTCGATTTCAAATTCAAATTCACTTAGGAAGTCCGCCCAATGAGCTTGTCTAGCATTTCATGTGGGCTGTTTGAAATAACTTGTCAGGCTATGATGATCTGTTAAAAGCAGAAATTTTTTGCCCAACAAGTAGTTCCGCCACATTTTCAAATAATGAATTACTGCTATTAACTCTAATTTGTATGCAAAATACTTCTTCTCGTATACCTTGAGCTTTGTTGACTCGTAAGGTATGACCCTATCCTGATGCATTAGTACGCCACCTACCCCTTCCATGCTAGCATCCGTACACACTACATATTCCTTATTAGGATCAACAAATACTCAAAATTGGAGCAGTGGTGAGTAGGTGCTTAAGTTGGTCAAAGATTTTTTGACAATCATTAGTCCACCTAAAGGCTCTTCATTTCTTTTGTAGAGAGGTAATAGAGTATGCTACCCTAAAAAACCTTCCACAAACCACCAATAATATCTAGCTAGGCCATAAATGATCTTATGTCAGCCACATCTTTCGGTACTAACCACTCCATAATGGATTTTATTTTCTTAGGGTCTATCATGATTCCTTCCTTGGTGATAGTATGTCCAAAGTACTGGATTTGTTCCTTGAAAAAGTCACACTTGCTGTATTTAGCATACAACTGGTGTTCTCTTAGAACTTGGAGGACAATGCGGAGATGTTCCTTATGTTCTTCCACGCTCCGTGAGTAGATCAAGATATCATCAATAAAGATGAACATGAACTTGTCTAAGTATTGATGAAATATGTTGTTCATGAGGCACACGAAGGTGGCTGGGGCATTGGTCAATCCAAAAGGCATCACCACGACTCATAGTTCCCATATCAAGTTTTGAATGTTGTTTTTTCTATATCTTCCTCCTTTATTCGGATCTGGTGATAACCTGATCGGAGGTCAACCTTGGAGAAAATGGTTGCCCCCTTAACTTGGTCAAACAATTCATGTATATAGGGAAAGGGATATTTCTTCTTAATGGTCAACTTGTTTAACTGATGGTAGTCCATGCACATTCTCATTTTTCCATATTTTTTCTTAACAAACAATACTGGAGCTCCCCAAGGGGACACATTATGTCGTATATACCTCTTATCTAGCAACTCCTACAACTACATTTTTAATTCTGTCAGTTCATGAATACTCATACAGTAAGCGGCTCTATAGACTAGGCCAACTCTCAAAATTAGCTCAATGGTAAAATCTATCTCCCTGTTTGGGGGTAAACCTAGAATTTCCTCAGGGAAAACTTCAGGAAAATTTTGTATTATTGATATATCTTCTAACACAATAGATTTCTCCTTAGGGTCAGCATAACCTACTTAAATGGAAAAGATCTAACAACCTTTTCTGATGCATTTTTCTAGTTGGGAAGCTGTTACAGGTCTTATTTACAGAGGCTTTTGAATGTCACACGTTTCTTGTCTTTCCACCTTATCATCTCAGAAATTAATGGCTTTAGTTTATATTTAATAAGGGACCAGTGCTTTTCCAACCAGTCCATACCAATAAGGATATCATATGATCCTAAGGGTAGTATATTCAAATCTTCCTGGATGGATGAGTCAGCTAGATCTAAAGGGCAATTATTGACCTTAGCCAAAACTCCTCTTTCAGCTACCGTGGTTAATTACACCAACCCTGGATTTTCAAATTTTACCACTTATAACTTACATTGTTCCACAATCTTCGGACTAATGTAGCTTAAAGTTGCCGCGGGGTCAATCAAAATAGCTAGAGTTTGGTTAAAAATTTTACCTTCAAACTTGACCATTATTGGATGAAATTCTACTTTGTGGTCTTCCAGGGCTCCGTTAATTTTGGGCAGAATCCTTGCTATTTCCCCATAGGGGATTCACTCAACGAACCTATGACATATCACGTGTGTTCGTGCCATATTAAACAATACCGTTAATTTTACCACATATTGGAAAATACATCTAAAAATCTCATTATTTAACCCCCTACAATATGAACCCAATATACCTTCCCAATTTAAGAACCCCTACTTTCACTAGATATTGCAAGTATACATTTTTTCATTAACACTTTTTATAACCCTTTATATTTTTTCATTAAATTTAGGCATTTTTTATACCTTACAATATAAAAACCCTTTATCCCCTATATATCTGCCAATATAATATGTCATTTTTTCCTCAATAAGTATCCCCCAATATGAATCCATGTGGTATGGTACTGGCCCTGTAGTGGAGACCCATCTATTTCTCCTACTATAAAAGCTTCTTGTAGCTGAGATATTTGGTGAGTTCCCCTGCGCTGTGGGAAGTTTTTGAAATAGTGTGGCCCTCCACATCTCGAGCATTGTACAGGGGGGCTTGAACAAACTCAGCTTCAATTCTACCTAGTTGCTCATTAGCTTTTGCTTTGTCTGGTACCTTAAATCTAGGTGGAATTTTATTGATGTCTTTGTTAGTCTGTCCCTTGTAAATTCCCTTTTTACCTGAGCCTCTATTTCCCTTATGTATGGAAATGAATTTATTTATCTTTTTGGCATTGCATTTCTTGTTCATGCTGTTTTGCTGATAGAAAATCCGTGCTTTGTGGATCACTTCGTCCATGGTCTTTGGGTTGTCGAATTCTAGTCGATCCTTCGTAAATAAAGGTAAGGTGCTAATGAATCATTGCACCTTTGCTTTTTCTTCATCTATGTAGGGTACATAATGAAGCAACGAGGTGAACATTGTTATAAATTCATCCATGGTCAATTGTCCTAGCTGGAGATCATGAAACTCTTTAGATTTCTCATCATAAAAGCTTTCTGTTAGGTACTTTTCTTTAAAATATATCTCGAATTTCTCCGAGGTTATACTTTGTTTAGCCATTCCCTGAACAATATTTACTTCCTCCCACCATAATGTGGCCTTTCCTTGCAGTTGGAAAGTGGCCAAACGAACCTTCAAGTTATGGTCATACTCGTATAGTTGGAAGTATTTGTTCATATTTATGAGCCATGCTTTTGATGCTTCTTCATGCTCTCCATCGAAAAGTGGGGGCTTTCTCTATCGAAACTCCCATCGTAGTTCCTCTTTCTGTTTATTCTAGGTTCGGTCGTTGGATACATTATCATAATCTTCTTCACGATTCTCCTCAACACCCCTGGTTTCCCCATCTTCTGTCTGGAATTCTAGCTCCCCTGACATATTCCTACATTCAGGGCTAGGAACTAGTGGCTGATTATTTTGTCTATCACATAGATTTTCTATAATCTTTTCTTGTTGTAGCATTAATCTCTCATTATCTTTCCATAAATGGGCAATTTCATCTTTTAACTCATGTATTGTCTCTCTAATGTATGTACCAGTATCTCGGGGTTCCTCACCTAGTTGTACCCATAGTTCAGGATTGCCCTCCTGAAATGGCAAGGCTACTGCTCTTATTGCACGTCGAGATAGTAGGTTCCCTGTTATTTGCATGCTGACTGTTCTTACTTACTGCGTGCATATGACAAAACTTGTTATTTCCTACCCAGAGGACTCAGTTTTACAACCTAGCTTTGATACCATATGTAATGTTTCCATATAAAAAAAACATTTAAATGATTACAAATCAAAACATATCCATAATTTCTAATTATATTGACTTATCATTAACGATATTATTAACTACAATAATAATTGTGTACATGTGTCATCACCATACATTCAGGGTTGGCAGGATGTTGTTACAACCATAGCTTAATTTGTAGTAGGGTTTATTATTTCCAAGGTTTACATTTACCAATGGTTTCGTCAACCACCTAATTGACTATCCCAACTATACAAACCATCATTCTACACATTGGGGTATTGTCATCAATATCCACAGACTTAATCTATTGTGGAATTGTACATTATTTATGGTCGACTTTAATTTGTGGAGGCCACTTGCCATGATGAGGGGACGACCTCCTTGGGATGCTTCTCCATGATGGACAGTTGTCCCTTGTTGCTTCGAGGTCTGTACCCCATCGAGGGCTCTCCTTGCCATGTTGGATTTGATGGTTAAGGCTGCCGCTGGCGGTATTATGCTTGGTTGAATACAAGAAAGGTCTTTATTGTTGTTCTTCCTCGCAATGGAATGTTTCTGCTCCTATCCACGTATAAAGGATTTCACAGTGGTGAAACTCTCAACTTAGCTTATGCATTTTCATCCTTGTCACTACTTGAGAAGGCCTTTCTCTCCTTGATTGTTCTTCCTTCTTGACTACAGTGTGCGACTATGGCTTTGGGTGCAACTACAGCGGTACTGGAGGTGTTTTATTATAGCCCGGGTAAGTCAACCCGACACTAAGGCATTATTTATTTAGAGTTGTAGTGTTTCATTCTGTCACCAATGTTTTCTAACTAGCCTCATTGTCAGCGTATGCAGGTGCAACTTCAGAGGCCTAGCTCCAGCTATCGAAACTCGACTTGGTCTTCAACGAGTATGAGCTTAGTTGTGTATATCTTTCAAGAAATGAAGGTCTTGCCCCTGGTATCATGAATGGTTATGTCGTGTGTATATGTTAGCAGAGTTGGGTTGCTCTAGTTTAGAGCTTCCGAGTTTTTAGCTAGGTTGAGCTGGTTGACATGTATTATATGTTAATGAGACCACGAATCTCTAGCCTTTGAGGCGTTATTTTTAGTTTTATGAGGACTAGGCCTGAAATCTCTACTCCTTCTGAATGTACGGTATTGTTCTTTAATTTTTCGGGTGACTACTGTCCTCAAACTAGTTGCATGAATAAGCTGGCTCGTCTTGAGTTTGATTATGTACTATTAGGACATTTTCCTCTTGAACTATAATTTCTGAGGATGGTCTCTATCTTTGGTTAATGTATGATTCATGGTTATTGCTTATGAAGAACCTGTGGCTCATTTGCTTGGTGTCTGTATTGGAAGATAACTTTAAGTGACTCTTTCACCCACTGATATTTAATACTTTGTTTTCCTTGCTTCCTAGCTCACATGTATTTGATCTCACAGACTGTTTTTTTGCTATAGGTTTTCCATGTTTAAATCTTTCATTTTATGGATAACGACAGCCTTGCAGCTACATATCTCACGATTTCCTAATAATTGCTTCCTTTCTAACTAAAGAATTAGTTCCAGTTTCATTTATCTATACCCAGATTTGCAGGTTCCGCCACATTGGAATAGAGTTATGTTTTTGTTTTAATATTGAGAAGGAAATGGATCTCTGTAATTATTGAAACATAGATGATGTTATTTCCTACTGGTATTGGGCTATTATTTATGCTACTATCTAGGAATTATTTTGAATAGATACACAATGTTATCTCTTAAGCTTTCCAAAGATTTTGTCTCATGTTGCCAACTCCTAAACTTAAAGGGGTTTCAGTCTATACCTGCTTAGTGAATCAGTTTTATTTAATTACTATTCAGATATGCGACTATATTTGAGATTAGCATTTTTTTTAAGGGTTACTTCTCTTAGTGATTAAGCAAGATGTTTCAGATGTAACTTATCTGGTTTGTAATTTAGCATTCTATTTTATTAGTTACTGCTGATAGTATTCAAGCAAGACATTCTAGATGTAAACTTGTCTGGCTTGTAATTTAGCATTCTATTCTAAGAAAATTACTGCTATTAATAATTAAGCAAAATATTCCACATGCAAATTTGTCTGGCTTGTAATTTAGCATTCTATTCTAAGAAAATTACTGCTAATAGTAATTAAACAAGATATTCCATATGTAAACTTATCTGACTTGCTGAACTGCCTATAACCTTATAACTCATTTACAGGAGAAATTTCAGGGATGGAAATTGATTTTAAAGTTTAAATCCTTGGAAAATCCCACTAGTCTATAATATGAAATCTATAAAATGTGGAGATATTGTTTTAAAAACATTCAAATTCATAATAGTTCTATATAGTCTATATATAATGTTTTGGCGATTTTTAGGGTAAAATAATTTCATTCTATAAAATTTGGGCGAATCATTTTCACAAAAAAATGAAATTAGCGAATCTTTTTTTTGGAAAAAGTATAGAAAATTAGCTCTTGGATGAATATTAGCCCTTAAACATTTCCCTGGTTGTTTAACCTCCCAACCTCGAGACTTGTGCTCCAACGCCTTTAGTCTCCCCTCGAGCTACCTTAACTTGGGTAAATTATTCAAGAAAACTCCATCTTGAATAGTAGCAGATATCTGGTGGTTAACCAGACTTATCCACTACTTGTCTGTGTGTCTCTACAGCACATAGATTCTCGTTTCTTTCTCCTCCATTACCTTAATCACAGATGCCACTACCTCCCATCCTCTTGATCTTTTAGTGATGGATTTTTCATAGGAGCAGTTAGGGTTGGGTAACCACCCAACCGACTGTTTCTTAAGAACTCATTTCCATCACCCTTCTGACAAATATATCTCATGAATTAAAACAATTTCTTTCCTTAACATATTCTAGTACTAAATTTCTTTTAATCAATTTAAAAATAGAATTTCTAAGTATAAAAACTCAAATCAGTTCCACTTTGTTTTACTAGCAGTGAAAATAAATATTCACATTCATAGGGGATATCACATGTGCACCTGAGAAAAATCCAAGTATAAGGTCGGACTGTGGGAGTGACACAATTCTTAGCCTTGGAAAATAGTTTGTTACTCAAGAGGAAGTGAGTTGAAGATCCTACCTACATGCAAGCCTCTAGCAAAATAGAAAGATGTGACATTCAGTCATTAAAAAACCCATGACCCTAGAAACTTATAATCATAGGCACACTCATAACCATCGACGATTTCGGAATTATCGCAGTTATCTACTTTACAACTGCGATGATCTCGGTTTAAAGAACCACCCACCAGCTAGCGTACAAGTTCCTCAACCCTTACGGTCTGATACCATGATAAAAATGGTAATGTTTGTATTAATGAAAATAAAACCCACTGGTCAGCTCTACAAAATAAATTCTGAATCAAGAGAGTCTAGCTCTGCACAACGGTCTACATTGTTCATGCACATTACACATTAAATAGAATACATGGTTTTAGGGAAATTACAACAACATCTTAAGAAATAGAAAATAATTTCTATCTGAAAGTTACGTGAACCAACTCTACCTATTCTAAAATATTCTTCGTTATCTTCAACAATTACTATTCGTTATATTTAGTTGACTTACCAAGTGACAATAATTGTGCGGCTACACAAAATAATCAGAAATTTGAATGGTCACATAATTGTCATTTAGTTTTTCTTATATATTGCGCTCAACATGATGGGGAAATTTGTCGAGCAAGATTGTTAATTTAATTCTCTTTGCGTGATATTTCTCTATAAACTGATAGGTCTTTGCGTTTACAAAATCCCAATAATGTTCAGTGAGTGATTCACATTATCAAGGCTTATATCACAATATATGGACAACAAAAAGTATTTCGGATGATATCGTGCCACAAGTGTCGTGGCCGTACCATATGTGAGCCCAAAATACAATTACGTTAAATATGCCATTTTGCCCATTACTAAAACATCGAAACATATAAATTGATTTTTTTCGTGAGCAAATTTCTGATGAATGAGATATATTAAAATAAATATATTTGGTTAGATTTAAGATTATTGTAATTTATAAATCTAAGAACAGGTTTTTTAAAATTAATGATATTATTAAGAATTTATGGAAATTTCTAATTTTATGATTATCATAAACTATGTAAATTAGTTACAAACTTCGACCAAATCTTAATAATATAATTAATCAAAAAAATTATATAACTCGCTCCCTACATATTAAAATTAAGTAATGTATGCCTGTCGGTCTCAATAAAATGCGAAATATGATATAATAGACTCATATCCACAGCATCAATTTCCTTTCCAGCAATGGGACAACGAAATCTACCAAATTGCCTAAGTATCTTTTGTACTCCACCACGAATTGTGACTGTACATTTAATCAAATCATTTTTCATGTATTGACTGTTATAACGTACCACGTGGCTATCATCCACCATTCACCTTAAGAACAACTGTCCGCACAACGCTATAGATTTGTCTTTGTCTACCGCCTGTGGCCAGAGCGAACAACCCATAAAGGAATAACCATGGCTTTTCCTCTATGTCAATCAGTGATTGATTATGACCTCAATTCTGTATATCTTTTTTGGAGACCTGAATTCTGTACAACTTTTTTAAGTGGTTGCGTCTTCCATTTTTCTTTACCAAAATTGATTGGGAGTAAAATGGACAGCTCGATAGCATCTATCATGTCCGTGGAGTGACATGCCCATTATCACTACTCTCTATAATCAATATAGAGATATTTGCGGTGCCATTTACCCACCACATGCACGTTCTGGTCTGTTTTCTTTTATAAATATTGTCCCCCAACGAACGAGCATTTGGCCTTTCGTTATCGTAAAGGAAAATTTCTCGGAAGCAATAACCTATAATTGCATAAGATTTGCATGTGTCTACAAATAATGTAGTGACCCGTATCTTTGAGTTGAAGGTAAACGACGCTACGGTTATTCGATGTTGCGTGGCAAATACCTGTAACCGTAAGGCATTTCTCTCTGCACTGAACTCCCCCAAACTGTTGTCGTGTCAAAATATGTGACATTCGATTTTGTTGTTAGATAATTGGGTAATCCTTAGCCATTGATTTGAATTGAGTAATGCCATGCGCGACGGTCCATACGAACCGTCAACCATCTTAACATCCAGATGTGACGTATCAAGCGAGACCTTTCAAGTTTCAAGTAGCCGGGGGTGTTTTAGTGGTATGCATTTCCTTCCAAATAGAAGCCGCGTTGGCCAGCACGTTGTATGAACTCGCTCTCTCGGCCATTGCAAACTGGGCCTTCCCCATCAATTCTGCCATCCCCTTCTTCATTTCCATTCCCCCCTCTACTTCCATTAATTCCCTTGCCGCTCTTTCCACTTCCTCTCTCTTCACCAATCCATCCGCTCCCTTATGCGCTTCAATGCCCACCTTCATCTCCTTCACGAGAAGGAAGGCATTCATTCTTTGTTCAGCAAAGAGAGGCCAAGGGATCATCGGCACTCCATGTAAGATGCTTTCGATCGTTGAATTCCAACCGCAATGAGAAAGGAAACCGCCTGTGGATGGATGAGAGAGGACAGCGATCTGAGGCGCCTATGAATCCACCACAAATCCACACTCCTGGGTTTGAGTCTCGAAACCCTCAGGTAGAGCCTCCCTCGTGTATGCTTCGGCAGTCATCGTGGATTCAGTTGGAGGAGGAGGCTCCTGACGCAACACCCAAAGGAACCGTTGCCCGCTTGCTTCTAGCCCCAAAGCTAGTTCCCGAATCTGATTCTCTGACAAGGAGCCACGGCTCTCGAAAGAAACGAAGAGAACTGACGAGGCGGGCTGGCGGTCCAGCCATTTGAGGCAGCCCTCCTCAAACTTCTCTTCAGATTCTGACAGAGGGTAAGCTATTAGCGGCCCAACGGGATAAATGGAAGGGGTCATTTCAACAGCGCTCAGAACCTTTCCTTCCTTGAGAGCTTTTATTTGTTCTGGTTCCATTTCTTGGCATGTATTTATTAGAATTTCACGAGCTTCCTGAAGCCGAAGGGAATGTTGAATGAACCAGTTGAATGAAATATCAGATCTATCTAGAAGAGGGTCTAGCAAATCTATTCCGGGAATCGGCAGAAGGCCCGGCACTTCGATCGGGCAATCCACATCTTTGAAGGAAATTTAAATGTTGTGGACAAGTGTTGCAAGGTAGAGCATGATGCAGAGGAGAGAAGCCCTAGAAGTGGAGAATATGTAGCAAGGTATTTCCAATTTGGAGGCGACATCCAACATGGGTGTACCGAAAAAATTGATTATGAAAGCGCAGACATGAGACAAAAAGGATGTGAGAGCATCTTGCACTAATATTTTAGTTTTCTCCAATAGTAAGGGCATGCATACAAAAATGTTCATCTTGGCATGATCCCCTTCAATCTGAACATCGGAGAGCTCTATGAAGCGGATGATGTCCCCTGACGAAGACGGTAGGGTGTGGTGAGGAGAGCCATCCATCTATTTGGCGATAAGAAGGTGACAGAAAAGCCATGGTACATAGTCAACCGCTTTGCAAGCTCGAGCAGTGGGATGTGATGGCCTGACCCAAACCCAGGGAATATTGCGACATGAGGCTTTTGGCTCTGCTCTTGCGACTCCATGAATGTCTCTATATTCCAACAAGCAAATGCCAATAAAGGGTGGGTTCTTTAATGATGTAGCGGAGAATATATAGTTATAAAACAAGTGTATGAGCGCTCTTGCATCGTAATGAATAATTTGGGGACGCAACCAAAACTAAAGTTTAAACAAATATTGACCCACCACGTTTTTGTTGTTCCGAGGACTTGGTAAAAGACTACAGACAATTTAGGGTGGATTTTTCATTCATTTGTTAACTTTGCAGTAACATGTTGGCAATTTAGGAGAGACGTATGGAAAATGGAAGGACCCAGGCCTATATTAAACAGTTTAATTTTGCTTGCAACGTCAGTGCAGACATATGGATGATGCCACCACTATTTTAAACAGTTTAGTTTTTCTTGCCACATCACTACAGACATATGGGCAATTTAGGAGATACGTATGGAAAATGGCAGGACTCGGGGCTATATTAAACAGTTTAATTTTGCTTGCAACATCAGTGCAGACATATGGACGATGCCACCGCTATATTAAACAATTTAGTTGTGCTTACAACAAATTCGTAAGTGATTAATATATATAACGTGGGTGGGGGGATGATTTTTAAAAATATATGTTGTGTTTTTTATTTATTGGGTAATACTGTCATGACATTAATCTTTAGAGCTTTTGACTAAGCTGTTAGATTGGCATCACAGAGGTATTATGATATTCAGAAGACCTTAATGAATATCGTTGTTATGATATCATTTGTTGGCTCTAATAGCCAATCATGAAACAAGGGGACCATTGAATTAGACTAAACAAATCTTCAAAGGGAAATTATATTAAATAAATTGTATTGTACAAAATGGTCACTATATAACGATGGTGGCCATAAAAAAAATATTATATTTGAGAACTTTGTTCAAACCACCACCATAACTATCTATGAATCTTTTAATGAATATTCATCCTTATTTTTAGTAATTTCTCCCAATATCTCAATCTTCCATGTTTAGTATAAATCATTACTTTTTCATTTCATAATTTACATATTAAATATAATTCACAAGTAAGAGTTATTCCATCACCCTCCGTGCCTCCAAAGAGAAAGACCCATTGTTGAACTATATGATGAAGCCACTTTCCTGGCTCAATGATTGTACTATTTTGAATGGAAAAGGAAATTATCATGCAAATCTAGTTAAAACACAAGGGAAAGAGAAATCAAAGAATTAATATTCTAACACCCATTTCTAATTCAAGCAGCAATGGTACCAGTATAATGAGCAGTGCCACACAATAGATGGCTTCCTAGTGTGCGGATGAAATGTTGAAGGGAATGGCATTGGTACCAACAAATTATGTTGAGAATGAATATGGTAAAGAAGGAGTGCTTCTATGACCTAGGAAATAAAGGCACAAAATAAGACACCACATCGGGGTATATTCCAATGTGGAGGAGATTTCATAGCTAAAGTTAAAAAAAAAAAAAAAAAAAAAAAAAAAAAAAAAAAAAAAACCAAAACTTTTATTTAAAACAATGGTTTAATGCACAACCTCGGAAAAAAATATAGAATTTATCAACTATATCAAGTGTGGGAGCCAAACCTAGCATAGGGTCATGAATTATGGTATAAAATTATGATCCCATCGTAATATACAAGATGACACCTTTTTCACCAAAGAGAATATGACGCTATCTTCGATCTAATCTAATCTTGTAGATCTAATTTAAATAACAGTACCACTCATAAAAAGACAAGGACGGTGAAAACTGTGATACCATGAAATTTCTTAAAACAATATCCCCTGAACTAAAAACAACCTTAAAATACCAAAAAAAAACCTTCTACAAAAGAGAATGCAAAATAATCTATTGAATCTATTATATAGAAAATGTCAATGTGTGTTTCTATATATAGTAATGAAAAAATCCTAACATATAGAAAATGGATAGGTAACTAGTGGCGCCTATATCAACTTGCAATTAACACAAGTTGTATGCATTAATAAAAGACTCTTTAAAAAATGTCAACGGTTTAGAAATATAATACTAACAAGTTTGATCTATTCTCTCTTTAGCAATATCAATTACTTATATTTGCATATGTACACATCATTTAAATGGTAAGTTTTATTAAAATAAAATGCACACCAATTATACTAATAAGAAGAAAATTCATATAAATAATTATATCATAAAAATATTCATAAAATAATCTTGGTATTATAATATACATAAATTGATTAATTGATGATAAACACATTTGAAAAATCATCTAATATAATGATATTTTGATTAATATATTTACAAACAATTTCATCAATTGATAATAACAAGTAATCTAATATAATGATATTTTGATTCATATATTCACAATTTCATCATTAATTTTTTTTGTCTAGGATAAAAATTTAATAAAATTTAAAATATTAAAAAATTTACTTATTATCTTATTTTTATATTTTAAATATTTAAAAAATATATATTTGAATAATTCAAAGTTAAAAGTGCCGGTATTAATTTATTTTTATATTCTAAATATTTAAAAATACATATTTAAATCATTCAAAGTTAAAAGAGATATTGAAATGATCATAAAAATCTCTAATTTCAATATTAATCAAAGTTAAAAGAGATTGAAATTATCATAAAAATCTCCAATTTCAATATTGATTTGGAAATTTGATCTCTAGATTTTTTTATAAATATTATTTATAATTAAAAAAAACATGAAAAATATTATAATATTTGTTTTATAATTCAATGTATTTATTAATTAATTATATTTACGCCATAAGGTATTTCCCTCTGAAATCAACTCCCCTCTCTGCCCACCTATCATTCTTGTAAACCATAGGATTATATGTTAGACGATTACAAAAGTTTCAGCCTTTCGATCAGAATAGTTACAAAATGGTTACAAATTAGTTAATTTAGTTGCGGAAAGGGTTTGCGCACTGGTCGGCATAACTGATTAGCGTGTTGTGGCAATGGAAAATCAGGCGTGGTGAGCCTCCATCTTTACTTACGATAAGGGAAGGTTGTTTTACGGCAGGGAAAAAGTAGCCGAGAATGTTTTTATACAGGTTATGTAGATAAATCATGGTCGTGGTGATGGCCAGGGAGAGCTTGACACTGAAATTGTTTGCGCAGCAAAGACTGCCTTTATGGTACGTTTCTCAAAGAAATATAAGCCCGTTAAGCAACTTAACCATCACAAATTTGGTTCTAATTCTTTTGTTTTGGGGCTCCTAATGCACAATGTTCCGAACTAATAGACGCAGGCTAGGGTATGTCTTTCTCACAATAATATTGCACATTAGTTTTTCATGATATAAACGCTGACCATGTTTTCCTGTGGTCCACCTACGGGATTGGAATACTTGCACATGGGTTCCACTCCAAAGATAATTCACAGGGATGTCAAGACTGCCGACATTCTTCCAAAGATAATTCACAGGGATGTCAAGACTGCCAACATTCTTTTTAGACCACAATTTGAACGGAATATTGGGCGATTTGGGTTTGTCAAAGATGACAATTGATGGGGAGGCTTCTCACATTACCATTGCGGTAAAAGGAACGACAGGATGCCTCTGGGACACTTATGTGAATCAGTGCGAAGAAGAAATAACTTAATGTGTGAGAAATGAACTAAGCCGTAGATTGGTGAACCCAGAAAATGAAGCAAACTTTAGCTAAACTTGTAGTATTTCTAGTGAAATTAAGTAGCAGCCTAGTCTCCAAAAGAAAACCCTGAAGAAACTTCCAGGCTTAAGCAGGAGTGGCGCTCATGGAGGGAAACTCTAACAAGGACTTAATCCAATAAAATTAGCTAGATAAAGCCGAGCGCTATTAAGCGGGTAATAAAAGAGCAGAAGCTTTTTCCATAAGCAATAAACCCTACCCACTTCTTTAACTTATAAACCCAATAGCAGTAAAAGAAAAATAACCTTCAAACAGTAAACTCATCGTCATAAGCGAAACGATTTCAGTTGCTTAATGGAACGCAAAATTTTACAGCAGAAGGAAATCAGGATAATCTACACTGAATAAGTCAAGAACAGTAGCGTACACACAGAATCAAGAGAAGTTTGTGCATGTCAAATTAATTAGCAGAGAATGCAATCTGTGCGTAAATTCTGAAATATACCTTTCATAGAAGAAAACAAGATAACAGGTATGACATCAAGAACCCATAGATAAATTGACAACATATCTGTGAATATAGCCTTAAATGACCACGACTCCCATACAAAAATTCATTAGAAAACCAGATAACTTATAGAGAATGTCAATAAGGGCCTCAACTCAAGGGAGGCTTCAATAAACAAGGTACAACATAATCTAGGAGCTTATAAGGGTCATGGCCGCTTAACATGTTTTCTTCCGGAAAGGAGATTAAAATACACAATAATCTGCCGGCAAGAAATTACAAGGCTCTCGACCAAAATAACATAATTACAACACTACAGTCCAGAGAGCAACCTGAATAGCAGGTCTATGAGGAAGCCTCGAGAGGGTATCGTGAGGCATTAGAGGTGCCATCCCTCCGAGTAGCCATAAACAAACTGAATGATAGCACCTTTAGCATCCACCGAAGCGGAGCTCAAGGAACTCTATGGATGCAAAAACCTTACATATGCCAAAATATGAAACACCTCGATCCATTGCTTACCTAGAAGACTTGTGCACCGGTGACTGCTAGAATAAGCAGAAAACCACAAGGGTTGATAGTAGAGGAATTCTCGTACTCGAACCCACCAAACCCTGACAACAAAAGATAAGTAAGCAATTAGTATCACGAAATCCAGAGTTGAAGAGAGAAAAAAAAAGGAAAACAACAAATTAAAGAGAATTGTAGCACAGAGTCTGATTTGGGGAGAAATTTGACAACTTACCATTAAGAAGATAGCCCTAGTTTTCATGGATGAGCCTCTGAGACAGGGTTCCTGCTACACACGAAGAATCAGACAGAGGTAGGAGGAGCAGAGCTCAAACAGGCGCCAAGAGCTTGGGAATTGAATGAGCCAATTTCCAGCAACTTAGAATGAGTAAATCCGTCGAAGAGATCATAGCACTTGGATCAAAGAGATGAGCGCACCACCGTCAATGGGAGTAGCAATCCCGAGGCATCCGGCTAAGGAGGGACAACCTGCTCGTGCCATGAAGCCATGGCAGAGCCGGTGTGAATGTTAAGATCACAAATAGAGCGGTCCAGAGATAAATAAGCTTTGGTTATAATTAAATTCATCACGTAAGAAATTAGTATCATGAAAACAATAGATTAAAGAGAATTGTAGCACAGAGTCTGATTTGGGGAGAAATTTGATAGCTTACCATGAAGAAGATAGCCTCAATTTTCATGGCTGACCCTCTGAGACAAGTTTCCTGCTACACACGAAGAATCAGATAGAGGTAGGAGGAGCAGAGCTCAAACAGGTGCAAAGAGCTTGGGAATCGAATGAGCCAATTTCCAGCAACTTAGAATGAGTAAATCTGCTGAAGAGATCATAGCCCTTGGATCAAAGAGCTGAGCGCACCACCGTTGATGGGAGTAGGAATCCCGAGGCATCCAACTAAGGAGGGACGGCCTGCTCGTGCCACGAAGCCATGGCAGAGCCGGTGTGAATGTTAAGATCACAAATCGAACGGTCCAAAGATAAATAAGCTTTGGTTATAATTAAATTCATCACGTAAGCAATTAGTATCATGAAATCTGGAGTTGAAGAGAAAAAAAAGAAGGAAAACAACAGATTAAAGAGAATTGTAGCACAGAGTCTGATTTGGGGAGAAATTTGTCAGCTTACCATTAAGAAGATAGCCCCAATTTTCATGGCTAACCCTCTGAGACAAGGTTCCTGCTACACACGAAGAATCAGACAGAGGTAGGAGGAGCAGAGCTCGAACATGCGCCAAGAGCTTGGGAATCGAATGAGCCAATTTCCAGCAACTTAGAATGAGTAAATCTGCTGAAGAGATCATAGCCCTTGGATTAAGGAGTTGAGTGCACCACCGTCGATGGGAGTAGGAATCCCGAGGCATCCAGCTAAGGAGGGATGGCCTGCTCGTGCCACGAAACCATGGCAGAGCCAGTGTGAATGTTAAGATCACAAATCGAATGGTCTAGAGATAAATAAGCTTTGGTTATAATTAAATTCATCACATAGGGCAGTCTTTGGTATTTAATATAGGTACAATGCATAGGGATATGCATTCCATAAAGCACGGGTTATATTTACAACAGTTGTAACAAAAAAATATCAGGGTATAGAATGAACAGTATGATTTTGATCTCTGTCCTTATTCTAAGTAATAATATTGCCGAGGAAGTAATTTAAATTGCCAAGCTCGAAGTTCCGTTGGTTTCATTTTTTTATATATATATATATATATATTATATATATATATATATATGATATATATATATATATCTATATATATATATATAATATATATATATATAATATTATATAATTTATATATATATTATATATATATATATATATATCTAGTTAAATGATTATGTAATAAGGGGGAGACATGACAAAGGTACTATTAAAAATTGAAAAAAAAATAAAGAGTATTCATGATGGCTTTCCACACCATTACCTTAAGTCTTGTTCGCATCGCTACTATAGTCATTGAACTTGGTATCGAGGCTTTGTTGTTATGCATGGTAGCACATGGACCATTCTCTTATAAGTCCACTTCTACAATTCTCTTTCCATCCTTCTCTGCCATCTTGGTAAAGTGCACTATGCCTGTTGAATTTTCTCATCCATTGTGAATGCTCGTTTCTTAATTCCCATCCATCTAAATAAATTATTATGAAACTCTCCCATAAATAAGTTATTGTGAAACTTCCCCCTTGTCTATGTTTGTTTTAATAAATATTTCTTAGTCGCTTAATAAATTTCTTAATAAATATTTCACTCACTTCATTAACATATGCATTCTCCAAATGACTTCACAAGGTGGTATTAGATTAAAAAATAGCTTAGAAGTGTAGATTAACACTTTGAAGTTAATTCTAGTGTAAAATGTGGCTTTCATAAACTCTGAAGAAGAGCTTAATGTTAACTTTGCATGGAACAATACTTGAAGAATTTAATTTGAGAAAAAGTTGAAGAATTCAATTTGGGAAAAGATTGAAGTGTACATTTTATTTATTAGTACCGACATGTATGTATAGAATATAAATAGTATAAAAGGATAAAATGACAGAGGTTGTCAAATTGTGAAAGAATAACTATCCATTTGCATCAGTGTGTATATTTTGTATCTGACCTCTTTGTTTCCATCATCGCATTCTATTGTTGATTACTTTAATGGTTTCTCTGAATCCCTGGTGAGATGTAATAGAGTTTTTGTAATTGCTCCTCACATTGCAAAACCATAGTGTCGTTTTCTACCAGATTAGATCATCATGAGCCACCAATCTAGGGTCATGCAGGAGATCCACACGGATATAATCTCCAATTGCACCATAGTTTACATTTATACAAAATCACTCAATCACAGTTAATGTCCACCAAACATTAAAATTAAAGGAAAATACTCACGAATAGTTAATGGTCATCAAGCATTCAAATTAAACACCAAAGATTTTTTTTTTGTTTTTGTTTTGGCCTATAAACCTATATACAAACCCTGTGAGTTGCAAAGGGCCATGGCTATAGTATTGTTGTCTGGATGCACATCAATACAACGTTCAAAAAATCTGATATGATACGGTCATTAAACATTCTCCAGGAATATGGCATGTGTAATGTGGCGAACAACAAAAATTATCAGGGTGTGTTGTATCATGCTTCCAGGGATGTAATTTGGGAATAGCTTTCAAATTTCAACTGTCCTTTTGACATTTTCACGGTTAACTTGAAACGTATCTCATATGGAGAGTTAATGTTTCTGGCACGGTTATTTAATTTTGAATGGGAATTGCCCACCTGGTTATATCTGCAACATTAAATAAATAAAACTTTTATACTCCTTAAATAATTAAATACTTATATTCTGAAGTGCACCACCATGGAAGTATGTATGGATTCATTAAATACGATAGGGAACTTGGAAGTTCTTTTCCTACACGAAGAGGAAATCAGAGTTTTTAATATTAAAATTATAGCTATTTATATATAAATTATTTTAGTTTTATATTTTTATTTATTTTAAATATAAAAATCAATAAAATAAATAAAAATTCAATTACATGAATATTTAATTTTCTTACAATGTTTTTAATGTTAAAAATATAGTTATTTAGGTATAAATTTATTTTAATTTAAAACACTGCAAGTTTTTGTTGAAGTTTTTGATGAAGTGAGACAATTCAATATTGAAAAATAAGGTTTTTCCACTTTTGGGAATAGAGTTAAAAATCCTTTTGTGTTTATTTATAGGCCTCTACTTGGTCAAATACATAACCAAGTCTCACATAATATCATGCGAAATAAAGGAAAGCTCGTGGTTTCTACCATAGGGGTTCACCATGGTACCTCTCAATAGTGAATTAAAGTTTCTATGTGAACTAAAATAATTATTTAATCAATGCTCAATAAAAGATCCACTTCTCTAAGATTCATTTATTTGAAAGGATTGGACCTAGGCATTCAACCTACTCAATATCATGATATACTAAATAATAAAGACTCCTTAATTAATGGTCAACAAAATATCCACTTCTCTAATATCATATGTCATGATTCTTCTCATTTTATGCCTTACGACGTTTCCTTTGCAACATTTGGTGCAAATGCTAGTTTTAGTATTTTAAGTTTTTAATATTTATTATGGATTTTTATGTGTAGGTATTTATTAATTATCTAATTTATATGCTTGTAGTAGTTTAATTTCGACTAAAAATAATATTAACTAATTTAATTTAAATATACATTTATTAATTAAAATATTTTCTTTAATTTAATCTTTTAATATGCAAATTCTAATAATAAAAGTAGTTTTTTGTTTTTATTTGTTTTCGAAGAAAAAAACCATAATTTTTATTAAGGAAATATAAAGTATATTTTGTAGACATATCAGGTGTATGCAATATGTTCATCAGATAAAAAAATTTCCCATGAATCATATCATTTAGGTGTCCAAAAATAGTTCAGTATCAACATATAAAATTCTAAGATAGTGTTAATAGCAATTGCAAAAAATAGTAGCAAGAAAGATATAAATTTGTGCTCGCATCAAAGAGCTAAAAGTGAGCACTGAAATACGCTCATATAATGTCTTAGCAATAGGAAAAAAAATTGAAAAACAAAACAAAGTTATGAAACTAGATCAACATGTATAGAAAAGAGCTAAAAGTGAGCACTAAAATAAGCTTATATAATTTCTTAGAAGTAGAAAAAAAAAATTGAAAAACAAACGCAAAAACAGAAGAAAGTTATGAAACTAGATCAACATGTATAGAAAACAGCACCACCACAGGATCACGAACATATGAAGAAGATATACCATCCTAAACCTCCTATACCTATGAGAGACCACGATCTGGACCTAGATTTGTTTTGGATAGAAAATTTGCCAACCTATTCTGCTCCCCGAATATGTGTTGATATGAAAAAGAATTAATAATTTTTTTAATGTCAGAGCATGATCCAATATAGAAGACAAAAAATAATTATGCAAGCCTGTACATAGTTAATCCAATTAACCAAAAGAAGAGAGTCACCAAACAACTATAAATCTGAAATGCCCTATTCTAATACAAAGGGGAGGAGATTGTCACAAAATAATAATTCAGACCCAAAACCCATAGAAACATGGAAGAAAGTAGAGACCCATAAGTATAAAGTAAAATTTCCACCTCAAAGATCCCCCGAGGCACTTGATGCCCCCATTGAAGTAGGCCCAAGGAAGAGAGCAATCAAGTAATTCTAAGTCTATTAATATGACTCTACGCACATTTTTTTCTTATGGGAAGTGGACCAAAATGGCCATAGTTTCAGCTGCAATAAAACCAACAGAGATTTAGCAATCAAAGATTTCTGAGTCTATTAATCAGACTCTACGGACATATTTTTCTTGTGGGAAGTGGATCAAAATGATCATAGCTTCAGCTACAATAAAACCAATCGAGATCCATCTAACTCTGGATCTATCATGGGCTGAGAGGGATCAAATCCCTCGAGGTGCAAACCTTCTTTTTGGAATGTGGAATTTGGAGAAAGGTTTGCACCTAGAGGGATGTGATCCCTCTCGGCACATGATAGATCCAGAGTTAGATGAATCTAGGTTGGTTCCAGTTGAGGGCCACAATGACACATTTTTAGATTATCACTATTATGTATATGTTTGAGATAAACTTCATACTTTGAAATTTACATTATGTTTTCTTTGTTTGACGTGACTATATCATTCTCATCTTTAATTTTGTTTTTGTTGATTGCCTTGAATGGTTTGTACGTCTGCAATTGGATGCTTTGAGTAATTTGTGTATTTATGTGTTTGGATTTGGATGGTAATGTTTGTGAATGTTACAATTATTGTGTTATATTTGTATATGTGTATGTAATTGTATATTAGTAATTAGTTGGTGATGAAGAAGGTAGGTACTTGTCGATAGTTTGCAAGAGGATTGATACTACACATATATTTCATATAATTTTAGGTATCACAACTTTTGACAATTAATAATTTTTAGTAGTGTCTCTCTAGGTATTACTAAATATGTTTTGAAGAGCATTTTTAATAATTTACTGCATCAAGATTACTTTTGAAATCATTTGTTTCATTACTAATGTTTGAAATAATTTATTCCCTTCAAAATATTTTGATGATTTTTTTTTTTATCTATAGCTTGATTCCAAAATTCAAGAAATAATGTAATTTTGATTTCTTTTTAATGAGTGGTCATATTTACAAAATATTTAAATTATTTGTTAGTTTTTCCATCTTTTCATATCTATTATATGAAAATGATAATTGAGATTATAAACCATTCAATTCTTTAACTCGAACTATTGTAGTAAACATCATGCCTTGTCTATCTTGCTTTCCAATATTAATAGGTTGAATTACTATAACACAAAAAACAATGCGAATTGTCAATCATTTTTTGGTGCTTATATTGAAATCAAAGCACATTGTTAATCCAATCACCTTAAGTTAAGGCACCATCATACATTGAGTTACTTCAAATCACAAATCATCATCTACAATGAAATCAGTGCATCTCATGCACACAATCAAATATGATTAGAAAACATCTACACTAAAATTAACGAATCTAATGAAAGCAATCAAATAAGATTAGAAATCAACATCTACATTAAAATCAACGCAACTAGTCTAAGAAATCAAATAAGAATAGAAATCGACATCTACACTGAAATCAATGCATCTAGTGCAAGCAATCAAATAAATCACAAATCATCATCTACAATGAAATCAATGCATCTAAAGCACACAATCAAATATGATTAGAAAACATCTACACTAAAATTAACGAATCTAATGAAAGCAATCAAATAAGATTGGAAATCAACATCTACATTAAAATCAATGCAACTAGTCCAAGAAATCAAATAAGAATAGAAATCAACATCTACACTGAAATCAATGCATCTAGTGCAAGCAATCAAATATGATTAGAAATCAACATCTACACTAAAATCAATGCATCTAGTGCAAGCAATCAAATAGGATTAAAAATCACCAGCTACACTGAAATCAATGCATCTAGTGCAAGCGATCAAATAGGATTAGAAATCACAATCTACACTAAAATCAATGCATCTAGTGCAAGCAATCAAATAGAATTACAAATCACCATCTACACCAAAATCAATGCATATAGTGCAACCAATCAAATAGAATTAGAAATCAACATCTACACTGAAATCAATGTATTTGGTGCAAGAAATCAAATAGAATTAGAAAACATATACACTGAAATCAATGCATCTAGTGCAATAATTCTTCTTCTCTCTCTCCCCCCCTCTATCTATTTCTATATCTCCCTCCATCTCTCCTTCTTTGTCTCTCTAACTCACCCCCCTCCTCAAATACACATGCTTTCAACCTCCATATATATCTATCTCTCCCTCTTTATATCTCTCTCTCTTCTTCCCTCTATTCACCTTATATATATATATATATATATATATATTTATATATATATATCTTTGTCTCTCTCTATATCACCCCAAAACATAAGTACTATTTTTCCATATTTATCTATCTCTCCCGCCCTCTTCTTCTCCCTCTCTCTATTCTTCCCCTTCTTTCCCTATCTTCCCCATTTTGTCTGTCTTCCCTCTTGCTCTCCTCTCTTCCTCTCTCTCCATCTCCCTTATTACTCCTCCCTTTCTCTATCTTTCTCTCTCTATATCTTTCTTCTTGCCTCCCTCTTTCTCTCCCTTCCACTCTCCTTCTCTCTCACACATTCAAGCTCTCTTCCTTCCCCTCTCTCTCTTTCTCTCTTGCCCCCCTCTATCTCTCCCCCTTATCTCTTTGTCTTTGTCTCTCTCTCCACCTTCCAACTCTGTCTCTCTCTCTCCTTCTCTCCCACTCTTCTCTCTATCTCTTATTCTTTGTCTCTCTATCTCACCCCAAACATACACACACTCTCTCCATCTCTCCTTTTTCACTCCCCCTCTCTCCACTTTTATCTCTCTATGTGATTATTCTTCCCTCCCTCTCTTTCCTTCCAACTCTATTTCTCTATCCTCCCTATCTCCTCCTGTCTATTTTCCTTCTATTTTCCCTATCCGTTTATACTAGTTTTCCTAAATGTATGTTTGTTTGGAGGAGCGAGTCCATAATCCATATGTAAAGAACTATGCATGCGTATTACGACACTTCAATCCCTGCGTTAAGTTTTTTTCTTGGAGACCTTTGTTGATTTGTGTGTTGCATGAAACTTCTGACACATGCAAAATTTGTGTTGAGTAAACCGTGTATATTTTTATGTTCACAGTTGAAAGGTCGTAAATGCATATATATAACTAGCTATGCGTGCTATATTCTTGCGTTGACTGTTGAAATGTCGTATAGAACTGGGTGGTGTGTTGGTGAATTCGTATTTTTTTCTAAATGTCGTATCGAACATGGGTGTTGGCTCTTTTGAAATGTCGTATAGAACATTTGATGATTAAATTCGGTGCGACTGATATATATAATTTGGGTGCTCTCATGTGTAAAGTCGTATTGTTTATGTGGTGTTGAAAACCATATAAAAGTGTTAGGCCTGGAGTGAGTTTTTTTTAATGAAAATGTTGGTTTTTTTTTAAAGCCCATGTGCACAAAGACGAATGATACGGTTGAAATATTTGAATGCACTTAAATTCGAAGGTCGTAAACATTTATGATGGATTACATATATTTTCTATGGTGCATTGAAGTTTTATGGCATATGGTTATTAATATGCGTTGGGTATGAATGGTACTATATATATATATATATATATGATGTGTAATGTTCTAAATTTTTATAAGTTGGAACCATAATATTTTATATTTAATGGTATGATTATTTGATAATGGCATTTTATTTGATCATTTGTTTTTGTATGTAAATCAATTTTATTGCAAAGATTTAAAAGTTTTTGTTGCAAATATTATATTTTTTGGGTTTAGTTCTAAGTTTATGATGCATTTACTCATCTCCATAGTTGGAGTAGTTCTTTCTGGAAATGAGAACTATCATGACTAGTCCAGGAAGATAAAACACACCTTGATTTTCAATGAGTTGTGGAAAGGAGTTTGTGAAGGAGAAGGACGAACTCCTCCCGAGAAGTCCACTTTTAATAAGGAGCTTTCCATTTGGGAAATCAAGAATACAGAGGCCTATGCCTTATTCTTGAGGCCTATGCCTTGATTCCAACATTAGTAAATGAAGAGGTGAGTTGTCATATTTCCCCATTTTCAAATGCTTTTGAAGCTTTAAAGAAGTTGAAGGAATAATATGACTCACACTTTGAGCTTGTAGTTGTCCAATATTGAGTTGAAAAATGATGACCCTCTTTCCTTAACATAAAAAATAGGATCCATAATGCATGATATTGAAACTATTGGAGTTAAAATGGATGTTCCTCTCACTGCTTTTTTGAAGGCATTGTATCCTACTTATTCCCATTAACTTGAGTCATTACAAACAAGCAAAAAACTTTCAGAGATTTCCTTTAGCTCTCTGGTGGACAAGTTTGCTAAAAGAGAAAAAGTTTTTGGGAAGAAGAAGACAAATGCTCAGTCCCATGAAGAAGTTGTATTCATTGCATAAAAAGAGACGAATAAGGGACAATATTCTTCTAGAGGAAGAGATGGACGAAAAGGACAAGAAGGAATAATTTTAGAGGTAGGGGGGTAGACATTTCCAAGGAGAAAGGTCTGATCTTCATTGCATATGATGTAACAGAAACGGTCATGATGTTTCCACATGTAATCTCTCATGGGACAGGATTAGATAGGAACGGGATGAAGAGAAAGGGAAATCATCAAAAAAAGGAAAAGGTAAAGCACCTGAGTCTTCTCATTATGTTGTGGCACATTGAAACATTGGAGTAACTAAAGACTTATTTAATGCTTCACTTGCTTCATGGAAATATGCTTGGTTGCTTGATTCAGGAGAAACTTGCCACATGACTTTTAGAAAATATTTATTGAATAATTCCCTAACAATGTTGATGGAGCAGTCTACTTTGTAGATAAGTCAAAACTGAAGCCATCAGCGCTTGGCACCATGAGGCTCAAACTGTCTAGTCTTCCAAACTTTCTTCTACATGATGTTCTATACCTCCCATAGTTGAGGAGAAACTTGTTGTCTTTGGTCCACATCCGCTAGTAGGGACACTCCATTCACATATTTGATAACAAGGTTGAGGTCAGAAAAGCATCAAATCACTCACTTGTCATGACTGGGATAGAAGAAGAAAGACAATTGAAGTTGCAAGGAACCTCTTCTCATGCATGTAACTTTTCATACAATTCTCACTGTGATAAAGGTACACTTCCATCAAGTACTTAATGGCATGCTATATTTGGACATTTGAACTATGACAAATTTCATTTGTTGAAGAAAAATGGTGTTACTGGCTTGCCTACAATTCCTTGGAAACTTAAGCAATGTGATGCTTGTATCTTAGGAAAGCACATCAAACAGTGTTTTCAGGATTTTCATTCCATAACACATAGAAAGCTTGAACTCATTCAATCTAATTTGTGTGGGCCCTATGCTTGTTCCTTCTGCAAATGGTAATAAATACATGATGACATTTAATGATGACTATACCAAAATGTGTTCGATATATTTATTGAAGAACAGATCTGAAGTTGTTGAAACATTCAAGAAAATTCATGCATGGATTAAAAATGATGCAAAATCTCCTATTGGCTCTATTCATACTAATAATGGAAAATAATATACTTCAAATGAATTTGAAAAATATCTTCGCCATCATGCGACCAAACATCAAACAATTGTGCCTTTTAATCCCCAACATAATGGAGTTGTTGAAAGAATGAACAGGACAATCTTAAATATGGTTCGTTCAATAACGTTTTTCAAGAATGTTAAGTTGATGTTTTGGGCTAATGCAATTCTATTTGTTGTTCATATATAGAATAGGTGTCCATCTCATGCTCTAAAAAACAAGAATCCCTATGAAATTTGGTATGGCCACATTCCTCTGGTGAGCAACTCAGGGTTTTTGGTTCCACTTATTATGCCTTGATACCTAAGTAACAATTAAACAAACTTGGTGTAAAGAGTCGAAAATGTATCTTCTTTGGGGTACTTAGATACCTCCAAGGCATATAGTATCTATGATGAAGTAAATAAGAAATTTATAATATCTAGAGATGTCACTCTTTCTTGAATATTCCAAGACTGACAATGTTGTTGAGTGGCAACTTGACGGCTTGGACTGATTCGGGAATGTGATGTCTTTTCAAGAGTTTTATAATGATATTCCACATCTTGAAGGGGGAATTCCTATACTAGAACAATTTTTGGAATCTCCTTCTGAAGCACTTTCTCCCCCTCATGAATCTCTATCCACTGATCAAGATGACACTTTGAGTGATGTGATTGAGAGAATTAGGAGGATAAATCTTGATTCAACCCCATCTTAGTCAATTGAACAACCTGGTCCATCTCAAAAAGTTCCTCCAAAATGGCTCATAAAGACACTTGAAAGTGTTCATACTTATGAGGTTGGAAAGACAAGGACAAGAATCTCAACTAGACATCATGGAGGTGATATAGATGATTCTGATTCAGTTGTTGATATGGATGTTTCTTATGATTGTGAAATAAATTTGTCTACAAATTTTGAACCAACTTCCTTGAAAGAAGTCACTTCTCATGATGAATGGAAATAAGTGATGAAAAAAGAATATGATGCTTTGATAAAGAATGGAGCCTGGAAGCCGGTTGATCCTGTATTGGGAACTAAACTAATTGGATGTAAGTGGGTCTTCAAGAACAAGTTTAAAACAAATGGCTCACCTGGAAAGAATAAATTCAGGTATGTGGTAAAAGGTTTTACACAGAAGGAAGGGGTCGATTATGAAGAGACTTTTGTTGTAACATACCCCCTACCCACCTATAGCAAGAGAGTAATCACCGACGGATTTAATCGCCATTGTATGGTCATGGGAATGGAACTACAAAGCTCAAATCATCGCTCCCTCACGTGAATTCTCCTTATATTATATATAGTAATATATATATACTATATATAATTATATATATATATATATATATATTATCATATCTTTTTTTTTTCTTATTATTTTAATTACTTTCATATTCTTTATTTTTTTCTCTCACACACATAGAGAATGACAGTCACTTGTCTCTCGCTTCCATGTGGAAGTCTACCATGGGATCTCCCAACAATCGGTTAAGCAGAAGGGTCGAGGCATGCACGTCTCTCCACTCACAAACATTGTCTAACATCCCAACCCCCGACCTCTGATTAAGTCGGGATAGGCCCATTATATAAGTGCATGGCTTATCTTCTTCTCAAAGGCCTGACCTCTGACTTCTGTCCTAGTCGAGTCGGTATAGCAATCCTTGCTACCATGCTCCTTTTTGTTGGCACACTACCCGACCTCCAACTAGTCAGGGCTGACATCACTCTTCTCTTGTTACCATCGAGGCATCAATTTCGACCTCCGACCTCTATTATACCCTTGGGACTTAAGTGATCCTCTAGGTTGTACATCTGGCTGCGTGGTCTCCACATTGAATCCATGTCAGTTGCTTCTTGACCAATCGTGTAAAGGGAGAATCTGTTCATTCCATTAGGAAGTCTTCCCGCTTAAGGTTCTGATCTACAAATGGATAAGAATATGACCTTTTCTATAAGGTTAGGGCTTTGCTCCTTTATGCCACAATGAATACTTTTCCTTTACCATTCTATGACGGCTTGGTCAAGGAACTTCATCTTTGCCTTATGAAATGTGTTAGATAGGGATATCTACGCTCTCCCCAAAGATAAGCCCTACCACCACGCAGGCTTCCTTCAGCTAGTCTTCTCAACCACAACTCTTCCTTAGAAGGTCTGGTAGACCTCTAGATCTCCTTCAATATTTCACCACTCTGTCAATGTTAGATTAAAGCATTCCACGATGTTACCTCTTCCTAGCCTGGGTGATAGCTACAATGAGGGATTACTATCCTGTGGGCCTTCCCTTCCTTAGGGTAGGGAATTCCTTGCATGGAAACATAGGTGCTCCTATGTCTATTACATATCATGGGCTTGGAACAAGTATTCGAGAGGTTCCCACCTCACCTTCCGCACACTGACTATTTCAGAGTCCATGTTGACTCTACAAGTGGCTTGGTGGAACTACACCAAGCCTTCGTGTGCCTTATCATTAACATGAGGATGCCACTTACAGATATCTGTCCTGCTTAAAATGCATGACCAAAGGCCACTTAGGTAAAGTTGACGGACATCTAGGTAAAGCTCTAGTGATTGAATAGACAAAGGGAACTCCCTTTGATATGCATACTTTTCTTTCCTGGAAACATGACAACTTGTAAACAAATACATGGCTATAAAATAGTCACAGACCCTGCTAGCAAAGGATCTCCCATGTAAAAAATATAATAATAAGAATGGTCTCAAAACCCACTTATTTTCAAGGTTCACTTCAGGCTCTATTAACCTTGAAGTTCACACACCTCACCTCACTTGAAGTGCACACACAGTTATTCACCCCCTTTTTAGGGAGTCCAAAACCCACTATACCAATAGGGAAACATCCAAATGTTATTTGAGCAAGGCTTCCTCGAATTCTATATCAGTATGGTCTCTTCTCATGCTATTACAAGGCTCCAAAGTATGTCATCTCAACCCACAACCTCCAGGGGACCCAAGCTATTACAGGGCTCCAGAGATTTCATCCCAACCCACAACCTCCAGGGACCCAAGATGTTGTAGGGCTTCATAGACCTTTGTCTCAACCCACAACCTCCAGTGACCTATGTTGTTACAGGTCTCCAGGGATCCTATCTCAACCCACAACCTCCAGGGACCCTAAGTTGTTATAGGGCTCCAAAGACTAGCAACTCAACCATTAGCCTCCAGGGAGAGAGAACTGATCCCCTTCTCTTCTCTTCTCTTCTCTTCTCTTTAGTGTTGTTTGCTGAAATCTTATGTTGGAGGCTCGATTCCGCTTCTCGGTCTACCTCCAAACAAAAGGTTCTTTGCTTCACTACAGGTCTCCAGGGATCCTATCTCAACCCACAACCTCCAGGGACCCTAAGTTGTTATAGGGCTCCAAAGACTAGCAACTCAACCATTAGCCTCCAGGGAGAGAGAACTGATCCCCTTCTCTTCTCTTCTCTTCTCTTCTCTTTAGTGTTGTTTGCTGAAATCTTATGTTGGAGGCTCGATTCCGCTTCTCGGTCTACCTCCAAACAAAAGGTTCTTTGCTTCACTTGTTGTGTGGTGTTTCAATGGGTCTCTCTCTCTCTCTCCAAGCAAAAGTATCTCCTCTTCCAATTGAGTCCCCCTTTTCCTTTTTTTTGTTTTCCCTTTCAATCAAGTCTCCTCCTCCTTTCAAATATGCATCCCCTCTCTCTGTTCGAATTCCTCCTAATTTTGTACTTTTTATCTTCATTGCATTTTATATCAACATTTTTTTATTGTTGCCTCCTTGATGTTTGCATCCCTTCATAAATTGTTTTCCTCTTTACTTGTTTCCTTGTTTCAAGAAATCATGAGTGTGAGTACTCTTCCTAAGCCCATTTAATTTCAAGGACTAAGTCATTAACATCATGCACAATCCAACCTTCAATGGTTGTCCTGCAAACTTAGGTTTCTTCTTTGCATAAGAAACCATAACATCTCAAGCAACATTCCTCCTCCCCCGGCTCTTGGATTTGTGTCCCTTTGACTCAGTCCCCTTTTTCTTTGATTTCAATATTTCATAATATTAACAACATATTACAATGTGGCTTATGCAAGAACCTTGGGTGGGTTGTCACAGTCCCCTCTCCCTTGAGGGAATGCCACCCTTGTTCATTTACCCATATACAATGCCAAAATTAAAATAATACACAAAAACTAGATTTCAATAATAATTGCAGGTAATTTGATCAAACAGTTGTAATGAAAATATCATGACATTTCATCCAATGAATATAAAAAAAATGACACATACATTAAATATTCATATTATTTCAAATAATTAATAAAATTTTACTTAACAACTGCACATATGGGATCTGTACAAGGGTAAGTAAATCTTACATTATAAATACTTAGAATTAAATTACTTATGGATTAATGATCACATTATTGAGGGATACTTAAATCTGATATTGAGTAGGGAGGAAATCTAGGGTCCATATGCCCGAGAAGATAGATTAACTAATTACTTCAATAATAAATTTGAATTGGTAGGTTGGATAGACATCAAGCCTATCTAATGTTTTTGTACTTGGAGAAACAACAAAAATGGATTAAGTGAGGTTTCCAAAAGGTTTGATCAATTCAGAGCACATCATGTGATATGATGAAGGATTTATTAGTTCAGAAGGTGGGTGTTAAGGTTCAATGTTCTAACCATTATCCTATCTTTAGACTTAAGAAGGGTGAAAAAAAAGGAATCTCATTTTAAATGCAATCCTCATTAGCATGAAGGGGATCATTTTCAAAGTCTAGTTCAAGAGAATTGGAGAAGTTATCAGTCAAATTCAAATGTCCCTACATGTGCACAATTTACAACAGTGTTGTACTAAGTAAAAGAGAAAGTAGTCATATGGGTGGGGGAGAGAAAAAAGCATAGGGATTGACTTCTCAAGGAAATTGAATATAAATTTGAGGTAATATATGAAGAGCACAAGGTAGTTCATATGGTACAATATGACATGGAAAGAAGAAGATACATGGAAATCCTTAGGTCCAAGTTATTACTCAACTAGGAAAAGGAATGACACCTTAAGAGCCAATCTTTATGGATAGAGGTGGGGAACCAGAACACCAAATATTTTTATAAGTTTATAAATTATAGGAAAAATATAAAATACTATTTTGGAGTTGAATGAAAATGAAAGTAATCTAAAATTTCTTCTGCTTGGCTAAGAGCTTGTCTTCCTCATACGTAAGGAAACATGTTAACAACCCAAGACTTAGAGGCATCTAGCAGGAGTGATAGCCTTCCCCCTTACGGACCACCATTGGGTTATTATAGGTGGTGTGGTTTTCCTTGAATAATGATTATGATTCAACCTGTATTGAGGATAAAAGTTAGTGATGGTTGTCCTCAATGCTGGTTTGACAACCGAGTTATGATAGGTTTTCCCACCATGTATGAAAATGAAGGTAATAAGGTCTATGGTTTCATAGACCTAACATCCTTGGGAGTTGGACATTATAAAGAAATATTTAGGGATTAAGATTAATCAAAGATTAAGGAGATTATTAAATTGATTTCTCATTATCTGAGACTTATTGAGGAAGAAGACAACAAAGTACTATACGACGTAGTGACTAAAGAAAACCTCCTTATCATAATTAGCTCTTTTTGGAAATATAATTGTACTAGTCTAGATGAATGGATGGATGACTAAGTTTTTTGTGGACTTTTTTTGTAGTATTAAAATATTATTTTCTTTATGTTGTTAAGGAAATTCATTTATTTGAAAAAAATCGAGTGAAATATTAAAAACAATATCTTAGGAACCAAAAGACTAGTACAAAAACTAGAAATATTATAGAAAAAAAGAAAGTATAGAATGATATATAGATCTATTACATATATGGTCTGGAAAATACATGAGAGTGTGTCTATATATAGCAATGTAATAATCCAATAAAATAGCTAACACACCTAGAAGATATGAGTACCTATATGAGCTTACATCAAATACTAGTTGGTTGCATTGGAAAAATCAATGAGTTGGAAAATAACTCTAAGAAACTCCCTCGGCTAAAGCAATACAACATATAGTAGTTGGTTGCATTGGAAAAATTAATGAGTTGGACAATAACTCTAACACCCAACCCCCAAAATCAAGATGTAGGGAGTAAACAAAGAACACAAAATGGGTCCCAACAACTAGGCATGCTAACTTACCCATGTAAAAACTCTCATAAGTAGAGAAAAGGAGAAAGACCCATATGAAAAAAAATTCTCCCCAAAAGAGAGAAAATAACAAAAATAAAAAGTGAAGGAAGGAGGACTCAAGATGAACCCCCAAGGAAAAATTCCTTCACCCTAACCTTCAATCGTAATTGAAGAAACAAGGTGGTGCCAAAGGTTTAATGAATATGTCAACACATTGTTCTTTAATAGGAAAATAATCCAAACTAAAAAAATCCATCCTAGATGAGTTGCTGAAGGAAGTGCATTTGGATCTCATTGTGTTTTGTCCTTTGATGCTCGACTAGTTTGAGAGAAATGTGTACGGAACTTTTATTATTGCACCAAAGAGTGTTAGGATGATCCTGATGAATGCCAAACTCTATCATTAGTTGTTGAATCCAAATAACTTCTTGATTGGCAGGAACTATAACACAATACTAAGCTTCTATAGAAGATAGTGAAATTGTTGATTGCTTCTTGCAAGACAAGGAAATAGGAAAAGATCCAATGTGAAAGAAAAAGCTAGATGCAAACTTCTAATCATCAACTAAACCAATAGAATCAATGAATCCACAAGCTAAGAATCACCATAGATATACTAAACGCCAAGGGTAGAAGTACCCTAAATATACCTCAAAATGTTTTTTGTAGCCTTTCTAGTGACTCTCATGAGGATTTTGAGAGAATCAAGAGAGAATCCCTAATATAAAAGAGCTGTTAGGATGTGTATGAGTAAACTACAATAGATTCCAAACTAGTTATTGATATAGTAAAGTATTATAGTTTGGTGTTGAGAAATAGGTAGAAATGGGAACACTTGACTAAAATGGAGAAGGAAAGGCTTATAACTAAGAATGTCAAAGCACTTAAGTAAATAAATTGCATAGTTATATTGGAATATGGGGATCTCTTGTGAAGTCTAAATAACCCATGTACCAAGAAAATAATGCAGAAGTCCAAAATATTTCATATCAAACTGTCCCATCAATGTTTCCTTAACACTATGAATCATAAATGAAGAAATCCCTATGAGAATCTGATTTGAATTTTTGAAGGGAATGAAATGACTTATAATTTATTACCCAAACATAGATATACAATGCTTGACTTCAATTAATAAATGAGAAATGTCGAAATTGTATAAATGAAAAATGAAAACAAACTAGCTCACATGGTGGTAGCTTATATCTAATCAGAGATGTGACGACTACACGCCTTTGTTGAACTAAATTACAATGAGGCTTCCATTCCTTTTTATCATAAAAATTAAATGAGAAACCCTAAACATCTGAAAACCTAACCCTAAGGGATGAAGTTCCAAAGGCTTATGGGCCCCACTAGGGTAAGTTGGAACATCAACTTCTTGGGATCATAACTTTGGCATACGATCTCAATTTGATGTGCATGATAACCCACTGGAAAGGTCTAAATGAGAAGTAAAAAAAAAAATTGTAGAGAATTAAGACCTCGTTTCCCAAAAAAAACATAGTTTAAGGCCTCAAAATGACTCAAGAAGTTCAAGACCTAAAAATTATAAAAAAAAAACTGCCAAAAAAAAAATTAAAAAATTATGTTGTGAGCTAGTGGAATAGGTGGGTGGCCACCGATATCCATCAAGATCATTTGCCCCCCCGGTTAGAAAGTAATGGTCACCATTGCATTAAATTCCTCCAATAGATGGGGAAACTTCTTCTCAACTTGGCCCCCAATGAACCACTTGTCTTGGTGTAAGAGTTTGCCAGCTTTGACAACCTAGTACAAATGGATCCTTTGTTGGCAAGTGTTCTTAATCTATGTGTTCATGATTTTATCAGTCATGGCATGTTCAATGTATTCTAGGTTGGGCTCTATCAGTTTCAAATGTTTTGTGATATTTTATGTGTCGAACAATGGTGGAAAGTATGGCTAAAGGTGGTCCACATTGAACACTAGGTGCAGGCCAAGAAAGGGGGGGATACTTAGCTCAAAAGCATTGTCACCCACAACCTCAGTGATGGTGTGATGTCCATAATGTATTGGTAAAATATTTTGATGGGCCCTTGATCCAGGAGGATCTTCAAAATGCTTAGAACGTTATAGTCTTAGATGCTTGTAAAACCAACGCCAAATCGAAGAGCTCGTTATGTTGATTCTAGCAGTATATTCAGTTTCGAAAATGGCCTCTGTATGAAGGAGAAAACACACTTTGAAGTTTATGGAAAACAAGTAAAAGAAATGGGCCTTGCAGGCCAAGTGGAAGTCTCTTAGCATGACACGTGGTGGTCAAATTCAATGCAAGTATAGGTCAAAGTCAACAGAGAGGTTGGATGGGGAGATTCAGGGGTCGAACCCGTGACCTCTGTTGTAACACTACAAAATTTTACTGCTAAACCATGCTCATTCTTTGATAATACATGGGCGCATTATTATACTTAAACTTTGTTTAAATAGCAGTGGGGGTAAGGGTTGGCAGAGCCTGCCAACCTAGCGGCCCTGCCAAACCCATGGTGTATATTATCGGTATCCACAGTTGGCAACAGTTACGTTGATCAGTGCATAACCAACGGATGGATAATACAACAACTATACCATGAGTTATAACAAATATGCCACCAGTCACATATTGTATAGACCCCTAGGACCATAGTTTATAGCCATATGTTATATTTAATGCCATGGGGAAATTTACGAAACCGCCGGTTTTGTTTTACTATGTAAAACTATGGTTATCAACCATAAATTATATTTAGCGCATAGTTGAAACGAATTGCTATATAATTCCAACGATTGCCATGTTTTCCATTCAAAAGCCTGGGAGGTCCACGAGTTTGACCCTGGGACCAGCCCATGACCTTATCAAATATTTTCTATTGCACCAATGCAGAGGGAGTTAGAATGTGAGTTTCAAAACTGTTTCTTATTTGTGCCTGTAAATTCCTTTTTGGGCATATCTTGGTCATCCTTGGGCCTTTTTGAGAACGGAAAGTTGAGTTGGAGAGAAAAGGCTGAGGCTTTCATTATGACAGTAGCCATGGATGCCTGCGTGTACAATCCAGAATGGATAATTTTTATGTAAAGAGACTTTTCGAGCATTCCTAATATAACGGACGCCCACTTGAAAGCAGACCTGGAGATGTAGTCCAGGAGGGACGAACTCCGTCATCAAATATCTTGAGTTTGCTTCTTATTTTATCTGTTGTTTATGCTTATGTTCAGATTTCAAGTTTATTTTTAAAGGAACTTAAAAATTGATCTCTCTCATTCATTCACATAAAAGAAACCTTAATTAATATTTGGTGAAATTGAGCAAATATTCATTCCTGTGTTTTCAGATCATATTTTGGTATCGGAGCAAAGTTGATCATGGATAAGAATGATATTTGCCAATGTGAATGTTGACCAGATCCAGGTCACAACGTGGAGAAGGGAAACTTGAAGAGATAAATCCAGGGATTGGAAAGTGGAAAAGCTCACAAAAGATGACAAGTTCAAATGAAGGAGAAGCTCCTGAGACAAAGAGCGAGGAGAAATTTCAGCATATGTTCCTTAATATTCAAAGGATGATTGGAGAACTTTATGAAGACAAGAAGACTAGAGATGCACGTTCGTCTTCTAAAGGAACGAAAGTGAAAAAGGGCAAGGAAAAAGTTGATGGTAATGAACCTCCTCCTCCATCTTCGTCTTCTTCTTCTTCCTCATCCTATTATCATTCCAATTCACATTCAGACTCACAAAAGAAGCAAAATAAATCTCCTTTTTTGAAGCTTGACGTTAAGTTTGAGTTGCCAATATATGAGGGTGAAATGAATCCTGAAAAGTTAGATAACGAGATATAACAACTTTAGGTGTATTGTAGAATTTAGAATATTTTTTTATGAATTTGCAAAAATTCAGTTAGCTACACTTAGAATGGGGGGAACAACTTTGATTTGGTGGGAAAGTAAAACTAAATCTTGTTTGAAGCATAAAGGTAAAATTATCTCTTCACGGTCTAAGTTTGTTAAAGTTCTTAGAAAGCAATTCTATCCTTTACGATATATGCAATAGGTTGTAATGGATTGGTAGCATTTAAGGCAAGGTAAATGGTAGAGTGTGCAAGAGTTTACACAGGAATTCAAGAAAAATGCATTAGCACTAAATGTTCCATTAAACACATGGGATACTTTGTTAAAGTATATTGGAAGTTTGCATTATTATTTGTGACACACATTTCTTATGTTTAATCCAACTAACTTTGATGAAGTGTGTGTGCAAGCCATTCATATTGAATCAGGTGGTAAACATTTTTAGTCAAACTTTACAAAGAAACCATTCAAGCATTAAAAGAACAAAGATTCCAAAGAAGGCAAAGGGAAGACCAAGTTGAAAGGGAAGAAATTGGAAACAACTAAGAAAGAAGGGGAAAGGCCTACTTGTACTCATTGTAAGAGGGTTGGACATGATGACTCCAAGTGGCGGAAGCTTCATTTAGAACTTAAGCCAAAGAAGTTCCTTAAGAAGAAGGGTGAGATGAAAGCTAATGTTGTAGTGCAATATTTGGGATCTGACTCTGTTGATGAAAAGAAGATAACCACTATGGGTTTGACAGGTAATCCTTTTGAATCCTGCTCTAGTTATACTCATTTTGCATCTTCTTCAAAATCTAATGAGGTGATTGAAGAAAGAAGAGAGTTGATATGTTTCATATCAGGATTATCTCCAAGCACACTAAGATAGATACATATTCGATAGTGGATTGCAGGAAAATCTAATATCTAAGGAACTAGTAAGGAAATTGGGATTGGAAACTAAAAATCATCCAAAACCATACCCTTTAGGATGGCTGAATGAAAACACTCAGATGCAAGTCACAAAACATTGTCGATTAAGGTTTGCAATTACAACTAATTTTGTTGTTGAAGTTGATTTAGATGTGATTCCTTTGTATATATGTGGAGTTGTGTTGGTTAGTCCTTATCTTTATGATCGAGATGCAATATTTCATACAAAGGAAAATAAGTATCATCTTTCTAAATAAGGAATTGAATACATTGTTAGAGCACACAGAATGAAGACAAGCTTGGATTTAATCAGTGTAAATCAAATGAAAAGACTCATAAATTAAAGTAAAAAGTATGTTCTCATGTTTATTAAAGAACAACCTAAAGATAAGTATGATTATTTCAAAGGGTGTGATTCTTAGTTTAAGGACAAATTGGTTGAAATAGTAGATTCTTATAGAGAATTCTTTAAAGAACCAAATATTCTACCTCCAAAATGAGAAATACAACATGAGAATCAATTACAATCTAATGCCCCTCTTCCAAATATTGGCATGTATCGTATGTCAGTTGTAGAAAATGAAGACATTAAGAAACAAATTCAGGAATTGGTTGATAAAGGCTTCATTCGACCTAGTTCTTCTCCTTGTGGATCACCGATCATATTAGTTCCTAAGAAAGACGAAACTTGGAGAATGTGTGTTGATTTTAGAGCCTTAAATAAAATCACCATCAAGAACAGGTATCCTCTTCCAAGAATAGATGATTTGCTTGATCAGTTAAAGAATGATGTTTACTTTACAAAACCGGGTTTAAGAAGTGGTTATCATCAAATTTGTATTGCAGAGATTGATATATGAAAAACTGCATTTAAGACTAGATAAGGGCTTTATGAATGGTTGGTTATGCCGTTTGGTTTATGCAATTCTCCAACAACTTTTATGACAATGATGAATGATGTGTTTCGTCCTTTTATTGATAATTTTGTCATATTCTATCTGGATGATATTCTTATTTTCAATTCAAGTTTCGAAGAACACGTAAAGCATGTTAAATAGGTTTTTGATGTGTTGCAAAGAGAGAAACTGTATCTCAAACTTTCTAAGTGTGAATTTGGGAAAACTTCCTTAGTTTATCTTGGTTACATAGTTGGAGGAGGTGATTTTAAAATAGATCCAGCTAAAATTGATGTAATCCTTAAGTGGCCAAGACCTCAAAATGTGACGAAAGTTAGAAGTTTCTTGGGCGCAATTTAGTATTGGAGGAAATTTATTTCTCATTTCTCTTTTGTTGCATCACCACTTCATGCTTTAACAAGTTCTAAAGTCTCCTTCAAATGGGGAGGAAAACAACAAAAAACATTTGATACTTTAAAGCAGAAAATTATGACAACTCCAATCTTAGCATTACTAGACCTTCAACAACCATTTGAAATAGAAACTGATGCTAGTGGGTATGCAATGGGTGCAATGTTATTGCAAAAAGGAAATTCTATTTTTTTTCATTCAAAGACATTTTCTAAAGAAGTTTCTAACTATCCAACATATGAATTAGTGGAAAGTTTTAAAAAATGGAAACATTATTTAATGGGAAAAGAAACAATGATTTATGCAGATCATCAGCCACTTCAGTACCTTCAATCTCAAACTAAGTTGCAGAAATCTCGACATTATAGATGGATGGGGTTTTAGCAGCAATTCCACTCAGTACTCAAATATAAGAAAGGTACCACCAATAAGTAGCTGATATGTTATCAAGACCTTCTTTGAATGCTTCAGTTATTCTTCAAAATAGTTCTTTAGCACATGAAAGTTACATTGAACAATATGTTTAAGATATTTATTTCAAAGATGTTTATGAATCATCAACTCGTGGTGCTCAAGTTGAAGAAGTGAATTATCATGTTCATGACAGGTTATTGTACCATCTTGGAAAGTTGTGCATACCACAAAGAGAAAGAATACATGTTATCAAGGAAGCACATTCTTCTCATGTTTCAGGGAATTTTGGTGTAGGTAAGACAGTGGCACAGTTACAAAGGTATCACTATTGGCCTCAAATGAATGAAATAGTTACTAAGTACATCAAAGGTTGTGTTATGTGTTCAACGAGAAAACCAAGCAACAAAAAGTTAGGTTTGTATATGCCACATCCAGTTTCTTCTAGACTATGGGACAATATATCTATGGATTTTGTAGGAGGACTTCCTATGTCTAGAAAAGGGCATGATTATTTTTATGTTGGGGTTGATAGAATTAGAGAAAGGTGTATTCTTGTTCCGTGTAGAAGGCAAGTTACTGCTGAACAAACTGCACAATTGTTCTTTCAAAATGTATGGGTTCATTTTGGGTTACCTACTTCTATCATTTCAGATCGAGACTCTCATTTCATGGGAGAGTTTTTATCCACTTTGTGGGGACTCATGGACACTAAATTAAAAAAGAGCACAACTTTTCATCCACATATCAATGGGAAAATAGAGGTGGTGAAAAAAATAGTGGTACATATTCTCAAAGTCTATAGTAGCAAGCATCCTAAGTTGTGGGATGAATCCTTACATTATGTTCATCATGCTTACAACTGGGCCTTGCATTCTTCTACACGTAGATCTCCTTTTGAGACATGTTTTGGGTACCTGTAAAAATCACCAATGGAATTCATGTTTGGTGAAGAAGATAAGGAGGATGGACATGGAGATACTGAAAAAGCAATCAAGTTCATTCAAAGAATCCAAAAGTTTCATAAAGTAGTGCAAGATCAACTTGCGAAAAGTCAGGCCAAGTATAAAATGTGCCATGACAAGCATTGGGTGGATCATCACTTCCAGGTTGGTGATCAAGTATGGCTACACATCAACAAAGAAAGGATGAAAGGTGAAGGTAAAAAATTTGAACCTATTAGGTATGGTCCATTTAAGATTATTGAAAATATTGGGTACAATGCATTCCGGTTAAATTTGCCTCCATACATGCACATATATTAAATTGTAAATGTTGAAAATTTGAAGTTATATGAACCTCCTATGATCATGGATCCAGAGGAAAATGATCAAACTCCTACTGTAGATGTTTTTTCACCTAAATGTATAACTGACCTACAGGAAGATACCATTTTAGACAAAAAGGTCTGCACTTCCAGGCATGGATATGTTGAGTATCTTCGAGTGGGACTCAAAGGCATGAATCCAAGTAAAGAAAGGTGGATGGAGATCAGAAGGGTGAGGGAGTTGTACCCTCACCTCATGTTTGCTTAAAACCAAAATTTTGGTGGTCCAAAAGCTTCCAATGGAGAGGATCGATCCAAAAGGATCCTCAAAATGATTAGAATTTTATAGTCTCGGATGCTTGCAAAAATAGTTCCAAGTTGAAGAGATTGTCACATTGATTCCGACATTATATTTGGTTTCAAAAATGACCTTCATATGAAGGAGAAAACACACTTTGATGTTTATGGAAAACAAGTAAAAAAAAATTGGTCCTTGTAGGCAAAGTGGTAGTTTCTCAGTGTGACACATGGCAGTGAAAAGTTAATGTAGATACATGTAAAAGTCAACGCAAAGTTCGAATGGGCAGAGTTGGGGGTCGAACCCTCGACCTCCATTGTAACACCAAAAATTTTTACTGTTACACCATGCTCGTGCTTTGATAATACATGGGTGTGTTATTACACTTAAACTTCGTTTGAATAGTAGCGAGGTAAGGATTGGCGGAGCCCACCAAACGGATGGTGTATATGATCGATGCTCCATAGTTGGCAACAGTTACGTGGATCAACGTGCAATCAACGGATGGATAATACAACAACTATACCACGGGTTATAACAAATATGCCACCAATCACATATTGTATAGTCCGCCAGGACCATAGTTTATAACCATATGTTATATTTAATGCCACGGGGAGATTTATGAAACTGCCATTTTTTGTTTTAATATGTAAAAACTATGGTTATCAACCATAAATTATAGTTAGCGCATAGTTGAAACAAATTGCCATATAATTCCAACAATTGCCATGTTTTCCATTCAAAAGCCCGGGAGTTCCACGCGTATGACCCTGAGACCTGCCCACAGCCTTATAAAAGTTTTGTCATTGAACCAATTCGGAGGGAGTTAGAATGTGAGTTTTAGAACTGTTTCTTATTTGTGCTTTTAAATGACTTTTTGGGCATATCTAGGCCATCCTTGGGCCTTTTTGAGAACGGAAAGCTGCATTGGAGAACAGAGGTCGAGGCCTTCATTCTGAAAGCAGCCATGGGTGCCTGCGTACACAGTCAAAAATGACTAATTTTTATGTAAAGAGACTTTTTGAGCATTCCTAATACAGCGAACGGCCACTTGGAAGTGGACCTGGAGATGTAGTCCAGAAGGGATGAACTCCATCATCAAATATCTTGAGTTTGCTTCTTATTTTCTTTGTTGTTTATGCTTATGTTCAAATCTCAAGTTTATGTTTAAAGGCACTTAAAAATCAATTTTTCTCATTCATTCACTTAAAATAAACCTTAGTTAATATTTGGTGAAATTGAGAAAATAGTCAATCCTGTGTTTTCGGATCAGCCCCTATAAGGCATTCCTAGATCAGCTTGGTACACTCGATTGAAGGAACTCAAAGGTGTCCTAGGTAGCACAAAAGTGGATCTTGGAGGTGGAAGTTTGGAACTTGCTTGCTTGCCATCAACATCTATTATGTGGAAATGAATTATGAGTCACAATTGTATACTTGTAGCCACCCATAGGTCTCCTTCCCACAAGAGTTGATAATTGTGGTCAATGCCACAACTAGGGGCTGAATAAGGCAGTCTGCGAGATGATTGGTGCTACCCATTTTTTAATGTTCAAATAAAATTGTTGTAGGTATGCGAACAATTTATGATGGCAGTTATTTTGTTACTTCTCTTGTGCCTGCATAAATTGAAAAGATATGTGATCTATGTGGATGATTGTCTCATTTCCTAGAATATAATGTTTCCATTATTGTTAAGCCTGCATAATGGAACACATCTCCTTATCATAGGTGGGAGGGGAAGAGTTTTGGGGCTAATATTCCATGTTTTTTCCAAAAAAAAGATTCGCCAACTTCCATTTTTCAAAAAATGAATTCACCCAAATTTTATAGTATAAAATTATTTTATCTTAAAAATCACCAATATTATATATTGTCTAATATAAAATAATTAGAACTCTAAACATTTTTACAAAATTATTATCAAACATTTTAAAATTAGGATATTAGGGACTAGTAAGATTCACCAAGGTTGCTAAACTTCCATCCTTAAAATTTTCTTTGTGTGGGGGTATCTATGAACAGTTTTAGAGAGTGTTTCATTGTGATAGGCCACTGAAATTCCTTTCTAAATAAGGACTATACCAATAGCATAGTTAGAGTCATCTTCCTCAATTTCAAATGGTTGTTGTAGATATCATAGGGTGAGGCCCGGTGCAAAGCAAAGACAATGTTTCAATTCATCGAATTCCTTATGTTGTGATTCAAACCAAAAAAATGTTATTTTTCCCCACCCTTAGTCAATTTTAAGGGAAAAAAATATAAGAGAACCCCAACAAGAATCTTTGGTAGAAGTTAGCATGGCCCAAGAATTTGTGAAGCTCTGTTAGAGTCATCAGGGCTTGCCAAGTGTAAATGAGTTGTATATTAGCTAGATCCACTGCACACCTTTCTCATCAATAATGTAGCCTAGGCATTGGACCTTGTCCATGTTGAAGGATCATTTTTCCAAGTTAGCACATAGCTTGTGCATATGTAGAGTGTGAAGGACCTTTTGAATATGTTGCAAGTGTTTTGCCCAAATCTTATTGAATATTAGAATATAGGGGTGAATGCATGAAGATGGGTTACACTTTTGGGCCAAATGTGGTTGAAATTTCAAAATTTTACTCTTTTATGGAATTGAATCCCTCAAAATTCATATGAGCATTGTGAATTTTGATTCAAATTAAAAGTACAATCTTTAGAGAATTATGTTGTTGTCCTAATGATATTTTTTGCAAAAAAATTTAGTGTCATATAATATGTCAGTTTTCCATTAAATGAAATGCTTTTCCATGTAAATTTTCACACATCTTAAGAGGTATATGTGTGTCACGTAGCATAACTCAGTCTAAAATGTATAACTAAAAAATAAAAAATAAAAATTTATTTTTTATGTAAAATTATATATATATTATCTTTTATTTTTTATTTTTTGAAGTTGGTGAAATAATATTTCAAGTGCATTTTGTAGACGCATGTGTTCGCGTAAGATTTTTTTCTATTATTTAAATAAATTCAAAAACCAAGAGTACCCTATTTAAGAGGACTCAAACAAAAAATATATAATTTTTGAAATTTTTGAATTTTTGTATATTTTATGTTATCAATTTTTCATTCAACCTCTTTGAAACTATCCAAAAAAAAATTCAAGCATTATGTTTAAAAGAAATTAGATAAAAAAAAATATCATATAAATTTGAAAATGTCAAACTTATATGCCATTGGATAGAGGATTATTTCCCAAATCCAACATGATCAACTCCGCCACTTAAGGACACATTTTGCGTGAAGTCTACTAGATACAAAATGGTGTTGCAGAGAAATCTGCAAAAGAGGAGTTAAAACTTTGTTTTTTAGGCCCTCAATAGCTCAATCTAGTGCTTAAAACACTTGATTGAGCATTCGAGAAAAAATTTCAAATAGGTCGATCGAGGGATTTAAGAAACCCTTGATCAATCCCTTAACATGGTTAAACAGAGGCTTGATCGAGCTATCATAATTATCTAAAAGAAAATAAAGAGAAAAAAAAAGAAACGAAACCTCTCAATAAATTGTCTTTAAGCGAATTATAAAAAAAAATTATTCCAATTTTTTTTATTATTATTATAAATGTTCAAATATATTCCAAACTCTAATTTTCCTTAATTATAAATCCAAATTTTATTTTATTTACCAAAAAAATAATTAGTAATAATATATCGATAACTTTCTATAAAATATTTTAACTTTTCTTTTAAAAATTTAAATTCTTAAAAATGATAATTTGTTTTATTGTTTTGATTTTTAAATATAAAATTATTTGTATATTAATCATTATATATATTTTATTTTAATTTTAAATAAAAATAAATCAAATTATAATAATAAAAAACAACAACACTAAACTAAACTATTAATTTCCTATTCAATTTATGAATTTTGTCACCTTCAAATCAACTTGAAATAGTTCTGATAAACAAAACTGAACACTAATTTAAATTTTGTGTAGTAGGTTTACTCATTACCCATTAAAAAAATCATATTTTATATTTTTTTAATCATTACTTTAATTTTTGTAATTTTTTTATATTTTTATTTTAAATTACTCAAATTCAAATTTAGTCAAATTTAGGTTTTTAAAATTTATTTTATTATGTTTTTATTATTTTAAAAATATATATTGCAAACCTAAGTTATGAGTAAAAATTTATGTATATACCTCACACTTTTGTAGACTAAGGACATAATTGAGTGCAAACACATTTTACAAGTTGAGAGAGATTTATAACTGCATATACCATTGCATCCATTACAACTATATTAATTATATATTAAAACTATTACAATTTCATTAATTATTATTCCACTCATTTCATTCCCTAAACAAGTGAATATTATTGTATATATATGTGTGTGTGTGTGTGTGTGTTGAAAACAATGTTAATGCTGAGAGGGGGGGTGCGAATCGATATTAAGGCTAATTTAATCTTTTATGCCAATTTATCTTTACTCATTCAAACTTGGCATCCATTATATGAGAGCAACCATTAACAAACCATAACAACAACCATGTCAATCAATACAAGCATACACATCATGAGCAAAACACAAATGAGGCACAGAGGTTTAATGTGGAAACCCTTCCGGGAAAAAAAACACCAAAGCTTATTATTTTTATTGATGTAAAAATGAGAGCACATACTCTATTACATCAATCTGTTTGTGAGACACCACTCACAAGAAGCACCAACTCCCTTTAATTGTTTTCTACCACCCACTAGCAAGAAGCACCAACTCCCTCCTTTTGTAGACACCTGATCAGCCTACTAGAAGCACAAAATTCATGGATTTGTTGCAAGCACCAACATGCAGATCCTTGGATTTATGCAAGCATTAACTTGCAGGAGGAACCAACCCCAAAGCCTTCTCAGACACCCACTAGAGATTGAAGCACCAACTTCCTGTATGTAGGCTCTAACCCACACTCAAAAGAAAACTTACTACTCACTCTAATTGGCAACCTCTCTTCCTGTTTCCAACTATGTTCTCCTCAACAACCTTTAGGCCGATGTAGCACACTGTCCTCTACATACTTTACAACAACTCGTTGTTTTGCTCAACAGAATTCACTAACACACAACCCACGCAACACTCTATTGTTTTAAGCTCTCTTCTCTCAACAACATACATTCAACACTTAGCCCCTTCTATTCCACGGTCTCTCTCGACCTCTCACAGTAGCACAGGCTCACGCAACCCCTTTCTCCATAACATAGACACACACAACATCTTTTTGTTGCACAAGCACACTTGGCCTCTCTTAAACAATGCACTCACGCACAGAGATCTCCACACAACTCACTAGCAACAATGTTGCTTCCCCCCACATTGCTCAACTACAATCCTGGGTTTTGTTTCACTGAAACACAATGAACATTGTTGTCTCTGTCAGCCATCATTCTTCCATTCATGCTTCCCAAGTGTACTTATCGCTTAACACTCCTTCCTTCTATTGCGTCTAATACATAGGTACTACAACTTCATTAACCATTGAAAATGGGATCTGTTCTCTCACCAATTGTTGTTGCATTAAACATGAGGATGGGCACCTAGTTTTACCATGTTGAGACATAAATCCTCAATCAATCTTGCACACTCCAATAAGGTTCTTGTTCTTTCTATGAACAAATATCCTATACCTAAGGATTTGATCTTCATTCATTTTCTCATAGCACAGAAGTAACATCAGGGATGGCTTGTCTCAGGTCATGATAGACGCCTTTAAATAATCTTGCACAATCGTGGTCCTTGCTGCCTTAACTCAACGATCTATGATGTCACCATTACTCCTGCGAAACCAACCTTACTATGCACATTTACTTAGTTGCACCAACCTTAATTTTTCCTACTATGACCATGGCCAATTTGGCACACAATTCTTACGAGTTGTTGCCTCATCAATAAGCTCTTCTGACTCTCCTCAAGTATTTGGTTCCATTGTAGGTCCTCAATATCTTGATTTTCTTCCTTGTTTGATTTCCACCAATGCCTTGAAAGAACAAAACCATTTGAAAACCTCATCCTTATTCTTCAAGAAATAGATCCTTGTTTTTTATGAGAAGTCATCCACAAATATTGCATAGTATAAGTATCCTCCCAATGATGTTATGGGAAACATACTAGATAGGTCATAATGGACCAATTAAAGAATATCGTTAGTTTGGATTTCACTATAAGGGAATGGTCCCCTTGTAAGTTTCCTAGCCGCACAACCCTAACAATCTCCTTCATGATTTATGTTGAACTCATGCATACTTATGGCCATCTTATTTACCCTATGTAAGGCTTTGTAATGAAGGTGGGAAAATCTTCTCTACCATAATTGAGATTCAAAAGAAGTATCGTAGGTCAAGGCTCCCAAATGACTTCTTCCAACTTAATAGAGACCATCAACCCTAAATACAAGTGTAAATGCATCTTTAGGGTTTCTTGGCCAAATACGTACCTTTCCTTCAATGGATGCTACCGTGAAGCCTTTATCTTCCATCATAGAAATAGACACCAAGTCCTTCCTCAAATTGGGCACATACAATACTTCTTGTAGATGAATGGTTTGACCTTGATTCAAGTGAAGTGTGACAGTACATATCCCTTTAACAGGGTAGGTGGCATTATCTCTAGTATGATCTCCAAATTAGTCTTCTTTTCAATCAAATTTGAGAGGGCCTCTTTGTATGCAATGAAATGCCTTGAGGCTCCACTATCGATTAACCAATGATCCAAAGTATCCAAAGTAGAGGTAGTATATAGAGTGGAAATAAGATAAAACTCCTTTTGTTTTTCTACAACATTACTGTCATCATACCTTGAATTTCTCGTCCTTTCAGGAGGTCGACCATTTCCATATCGAGCAATGGGGGCATTCCTCTTTCCTATATTGTTGAACCTATTGTTCCTTTTATTTCCATTATGTTTGAAATTGTTGTTGTTGTTTTCATAATCCCTTGGAGAACCCTTCTTGTGAGGACACTCTCTAGAATAGTGGTTGAACCTGTTACAATTGTAGCACCTTCCTTTTCTTCCTTCTTTGAATCCCTACTTGAATCCTTGACCTTGTCTCCTTGGACCAACATTATTTTTCCTCTTAGCATGAGAAGAGAATGTAGTAGGTTCATGTCCATTTGAAGTCTTGTCTCTCTCCATCATCCTCATCTCCTCTTGAGTGCATCTAACCAATAATTCATTGCAACTAGGAATCTTGTCATTGTTCAAAATGGTGGTGTTAAATACATCCCATGCTCTTGAAAGACCTCAAAGTGTAATGAGAGTGACCTCCCTATCAGCAATAACTTCTCCAATATATAGTAGGTCATTCTTGATTTGTGTTATTCTCATAAAGTAGGATAGGATAGATTCCCCTTTATCCATCTTAATGTCCTCCATATTGTTCTTGAGAAAGAGGATTTGATTTTGCAATGTTTACTCTGAACATCCCAAGTAGCTTATCATACATCTCCTTAGATGTTACCAAATCAAAAATATAGGCGACCAAATTCTTTGGAATGGAGTCTATGATAATTATTTTATATTTTACCTCACCTTTCTTGTACTTCATCTTTGCAGTAGCAGGTGCATTTGAAGGAGACTCCACCACTTTTCCCTACACATAGTCCATGGCATAATGTTCTTCCAAATTCAAATCCAAAGTCATCTTCCATGAATGATAGTCATTATTGTCCTTGAGCTTATCCTCAGATTTGAAGTAATATGTTGTAGCCATTGAGGCTAGTCCAATAATCTTGTCTAGCATATCTCCCTTAATGAATGCTTTTCTCTCTCTTGCTTAGGCTTTGTATTCACCTGTTCTCTAATACCATGTTAAATTTTGTTAACAATAGTATGTTCTACGCGCAAAAAAATTATTTCAATGCTCCTTTAGTATTCTAATGACAATTTCCAATTTAGTTTTCCCATAGCAATCATATTGACAATAAGTGTAGATAATACATAAAATAAAATGCAGAACACAAGCCAAGAAAAGAGGACACCAAATTTGGAAGATTCAGGGGAAAAAATCCAATGTGGGGAAACCCTTTGATCAATTCTTCTTATTATTATATCAAATTTTCAATAGAGAGAGAGGGAAAGAGAGTACAAAAGTTCAAATTTGACTTGCCAAATCAAAGTCAAAAAAACCCTACCAAATCTGTAGTCAACTGCAATCAAATTCAGCCCTAACCAGAAAGTCAAATATGGTCAATGAAACAACAAATATTCCCCTTTGAAGCTCAATCAGAGGAATTCAAACTTGGCCTCCAGAAGTGGTCAAATTCATCCTAAAATACTCATAAAATTTGTGTTCAAACTTGTTCAAACTGAAGTCGACCTTGCATTCAAGCAAGCCTACGGTTAATGCAAGTCAATCAACCCATAAAATATTAGTTTCTATGCCAATCAATGGAACTTGGTCAAACAAAGTCAAACCCTCCAAAATCACAGTAAAACTTGTTCAAATATTCCTTGTTCAACATTGGTCAAACTTCAGTCAACTCCTAAAATTTTTAGGCCTGTACTTCTGTCTAAAATTCATCCTCCTTGCCACATGTGTGAGAGAAAGAGAATTCCCAATAGTTGTATGAACAAATGAGGGAAGGAGATAAAAGAATGTGTGAGAGATGATGTCAAATGACGTGAGAGGTCACTTGTATTTATACAATTCGTTGAGGGTGAAGTGACACGTCTCTTGGGCTTCATGAGCCTACATGATGATTTGGCCAACCTTGACAATTTACCCAAGTGTGGGCATTAATTCAAAAATACATTTCTGCTTGTCCAACTTTGATGATCTTTAGATCAATTTTAGTACTCTCTAAAAGAGGAATTCAATGCAATCATCATCTCCATCAAATGAGCTATCTAAAATGGAATTTGGCCCTAGTTTCCAATTTTACATGATATGATATAATGGTTTGTGGGATCCCAAAATTTACCCACACTCGTTTGAAGAAGAGTTTGGCAGTTTCTTCTGCTATGATGCTCTTCTTGCAAGCCATCAATATAGCCATCTTAGAAAATCTATCAATGGCTACAAATACACAGTAGTTACCATGCTTAATAGAAGGAAATCCAGACATATACTCCATGGAGATGGATTCCCAAGGCTAGCTAGGAGTAGGCAGAGGAGTGTACAGGCCTTACTTCCTAATGATTGGCTTAGTGATGACACAAGCAGTGAAAGATATGATATATTTCCCAACACCGTGTTGGAGTTTTGGCCATTAAAAATACTTCTGCAGTACTACCACAATTTTCTCCAAACCAAAGTGTCCTGCGACCCGACTATAGTGCACCTTCCAAATCAGCTTGCCACACTCGCTTGAAGGAACAAAATAGTTCCCTAGGTAGCATAATAAAGCATCTTGGAGGTGGAATTCTGGTAATTTCTTCCCATCCATGAACATCTAGTAGTCGGTGGAAAATTATAAATCATTTATGTACAGTTGCGACCATATAGAATTATCATGCCCATAAGAGTTGAGAACAATGGTCAGTGCCACAACCAAGGGCCAAATGAGGAAATCTGTAATGTTATTGGTGCTTCCATTATTGTATATAATGTTCAGACGGATTTTTTGTAGGTATGTGGACCATTTTTGATGGAAATCATTTTGCAAATTTCCTTATGTCTGTACAAATTGAAAGGGATGGTGATATCTGTGGATGATCATCTCCTTCCCAAGAATGTAATGTTTCCACAACTGGAAAGCTTGTTGTTACACAACATTTTGTCACTATCCTTATACTCCCTATTCCTTAATCCTAGAGGACCTCTACAGTGAACCCCGCATGCTTTTCCTTCATGAAGAAACTCCCATTGTGTCCCTCTTCATGAGCAGATCATTTCCCTTTTGCACCATTTCCCTTGAAACTTCTGTTTTTCCCAGTTTACAAGGTCGGCGGTAATGATCTTTGTCTCCACTGCGCCGATGTGCAGAGATTAGCATTATTCCCCGAGCCGATCGGTGTGACTGAGCTGTGTTCCAGTTGCGATGGTCCTGTTATGGAAAGTTTTTTAAATTTGGAGTCGAAGCTTCCAGCTCTAGAAGCTCCATAACGGAAGTCTAGTAAATGGTTTGGCTAGATGGGGTCGAGGATGACATTTTGGGCTCCTTTCCCCTATAATGATGGAACTACCTCAAGGGATAAGTCCTTATCCCATGAGAAGAGGATCCATCTCCCATCCATATTTCCTATATAAACCTTCCTTCTTCCCAAGCACAAGCTAGTTAGAGTGTTGGTTGAGTGTGAGTATATTATTTTGATTAGACAAGAAAGCTATTACTAGTTGTAGCCATCTAGTTGTGTGAGAGATAAGTGTGTTTGGTTTGGAGTGAAGCCTAAAGGGAAAAGCCTTTAAACTATTTTTGCTTGAAGCTATCATGGTGTGCTAGCAGAAGTGTGTGGGAACCCGGTCTTGTCAGAGGAAGGCTACGACGTTAAGATGAATGGTTGTAATCTCTCTTTGATATTAATATATGCAACTATCGATTGATTTCCTACATGTTTTATAATATTACATATTCATGGCTTGATGTTTCTTGACTCATTAAGTAGGTTGAATTGCAATTTGTCTATTATTATGTTTGTGTGTTGTTGTTGTTTACTTGTTTCAAGAACTTGAAGAGGGGAGTGAAATATTGTTGGAGTGAGCAAGCAAGGACATCATCAAGCAGGATAAGTGACCATGAGGTAGGCCCTCTTGATTGATTCTAACCTAAGAAATTCTTCCATAGAATGTATTTGTTGTGGCTAGACCCATTATCGAGCTAGAGTAATTCGTTCGTGTCTGCACTTATAATTTTACTTCACCACAAATTGGCAACCATACTGGGGAGATCCCATTTTTTTTTTGCTTTGGATTTCATGATTTCTTGAGAAATTTGCTAGTTTCACGTTTTCCCTTTGGTTTTATTTCTTTTCCCCTACCTATTGGCCTAAGTCTAAAATTCACAGTAGCAGATCTAGGCCCTATTTTGAATTTTTATTTTTTATTTTTCCTTAGTTCCCTTAGACAACATGGTTAATCGGTTGACAGTCATGCCGACCAGCACAAATTGCAGAAGAACAGTCGCACTGACCCACCTCTGGCACTTGTTGTCAGTTAGGAAATCGTGCCGATCTCTGTAAGTGAAGATTAGGGATAGACCCCAATCTTGGCCAATGTGTTCTGATCTTCTGGTTTTAACCTTGTGAGCCCTTTTGACTATTTTCTCCCTGATTAGGAAGCTACTTTTCATTTGGTTTTGCCTTCATGTTCGCTTGTCATCTTGCTATTTGATTGATCAAGTCATTGAATGGTTAGTGACACTAGGACATCTAGCTAGTCATCCATTTAGTAGCTTTTGGACTCATCAAGTCTGGTTGTGGGTGTGTTTGCTCCTTGCATTTGTTTTTTGGTCCTTTTACGACTTTGACCTCGTTTTGCACAAGTTTGAAAAAGTTTTGTTTACTAGTTTGAATGTCTTTTTCCAGCATAGATTACATTGTCGGTCTTGTGTTTTGTAAAGTCAGTGTTTCATTGATCTGAATGAAATTCTCTTTCCATGTTTGCATCTACTTGAAGATATCATAGTCTCAAAATTTTTTTCATTGAAAATTGTATGCGAAAAGTTCGTTTCGTCGTTTCATGAGAAAAAATGAAATTCTAGCTTGTTGCATCATTATGATTTGCATCTCTTAAAAACTAGAATTGCATCAATATTTGAAATAGGAAGAGAAATTTTTCATTTCAAAAGGACTGAAAGATAAGTGCTTGTCAAGAAATTAGGCATTGGAATGCATTTTTTCATTAATTTATTTTTTGAAAAAGTGAAGTAGTGAGAGATCATTTTGTTTTCAGTTGCTTGATTGTTTGCAATTGATTGAGTAGTTTCTACTCTCTCTAGTGTAGGAATTTCATCGAATTGAAGGGGTCTTGTCCCATTTAGTTGCATTTTAGGTTTTTCAAGTAGCATCGCTAAGACTTGAAAACTGAAACTTAACTCAAGATCAAATCTAAAATGAATTCAATTAACCTAAGGTGCATTTGACATTAATGATAATATCTATAAGTTCTAAGCTAGAGACGTGTTCTCGCGTCTGTAAACCTAGCAGCTGTCATTAGCTTCGGCATTAGACAGCACTAGCATGGATTTGTGCTCCCCGTACTGTCGAGTATATAACGGGAGACCCCAATAGGCTGCAATCCTTTTATCCTTAGGAATCCGAGTCGGTCGCCTTGCGAACGTGATACACCGAACACAACATTTGGGGAGATTTCCTGCTCGTACTTCTTGGTTCGCCAAGAGGTATTTTGTAGTTCACGGTTTCCTGGTAATCATGTTTACCTAGATAATCCAGAGTAGTCATTTGATATTTCTGACTCATTAAATTTAAAAGATCATTCGAGCACTTGTCCTTTCAAGCTCATTTCTAATTGAAAGTGATAGAGTCATCTTTATTTCTTTCTTGACTCTTTAAAAATGAAAGAACGTCAATCTTTTATGCGTCTTAATAATTGATTGCCCACGATCTAAAAACATCATGTTATTCTTTTTTACCAAATCGTGAGTTCCCTTAAAAGGAAATTTTAAAGCCTTGAAGTTACTTGTTATGTTGACTAAGACAAGGTCATCGTGGCTGAACCATCTGGTTCACCCAATTCCTCTTCCTCTCCTCCTTCTGAAAGATTATCTGAGGAGTCGTTTCCTGAGTTATCAGAGTCACTTGAGGACCAAAATGTTGAACTCGTAATTGTTTTGATTGTTCAACCATTGTCATCTCGTCGTCCGCCTACTTCCGATTCAGGGTCATCTACTGATCTTGGCTCAGAATCTCTAGATAATCCCATTCGAACTCCAAAGAACTCACCGACCACTGACGGTCATCTTGGACTGGTTATCAATCCTCCAAACCCTATTTTTGATGTTGTTGAGATATCATCATAGCGTTCCTACAGTCCGTACAACCAACCGAGCGTTCCTTTCGAACTATCCCCTAGTACACGTTTGGCCATTCGTCATCGTTTGTTTTCAGACATGGAACCTAAAGGGGATGCCCCAGTCACTTCTCCAGATGAGTCCAAAGTCTCTACTTCGTACACTGTTGAGGGGGAAGAATTGTAATTGCAGTTCCCTCCCGAGGGTTTCCCTTATTCAGAAGGTATTCCTACTAGTTTCCCACCCGACTATGTGTCTTTGGGACACTTAGTTTCAGTCACACCTAGTGCCTCATCACTCTACCATAATTCTATTTGGGTATCAGGTGTCAGGCCTACGTCAGGTCCATTTGTCATGAACATGAAATCCCAACCAGTTTTTACTTCAGTCCCGGTGCAACCCACCATCTCGAATGCTCTTGTATCATCGATCCCTGTTACGCGTCAGTCTGAACTGGCGGTTTCAAAGATTGTCTCTACCAGTTCTTCTACCTCGTTAGTCAGTGGCCAGATTATGCCACTGCCTAGGGGTAGAACCCGAATGTCTCTATGGTGTCAGGTGCCACTAATATGAGTGGCTCACAAGCTCACATGCTTGGTATAAACCAGCCCTCTTATGGTATTATTTACAACCCTACTGGCCCTACTAGATCAAGCAATGTCCAGTACCAACAGGTTCAGAATCCTAGTGGTCCATCTCGATCGAGCAATGTTCAGTATCAGTAGCCCTATGGGGCTCAAGTCCAATATGTTCCATATGGTTCTCAAGGATTGGTTAATCAACCGTACACCCTCCAACCTAGGCATGACATCCAGCCTAGCTACGGCTAGATTGAGTTCGGTAATTTCCCAGGAACTGTTCAAGTACCCTTGCAACAACAAGGACAACTCTTGCACCAACCAGGGCAGTCTTTGTTACCGCAAGGGCAACCTTTATTACATAAAAGGCTTTCCACACAACAGTAAGGGCAAATGATCTCACAGCAAGGTCACCTGCAATAACCGTAAGGTCAGCCCTTTCAATAGTTGTAACAGGTCGCGCAACAACAGATGCAATATGCTCTACATACCTCTTAACCCATACCCTCATAGGGCCAACCTTTGCAGCCTCAGGGACAAATTTTGCAACCACAAGGTCAACCCTTGCAGCAGTAGAACCAACTCAAGTAGAAGCAACCCTTGTATACATATCAACAAGGCTAACCTTTGCAGGGATAGGGTCAAGGTCAAATCCTACAACAACAGGTGCAGAATCCTCTTGTCTAGGGTCAACAGGTTTAGAATCTTGCTGGCCAAGGGAACCAAGTACAAAACCCCTATGTCCAAGGGAAACAAGCGTATCAACCTTATGCCTAAGGACTATAGGTCCAGAACCCTCTTATTCAGGGACAACAGGTCCCATATCCACATGTCCAAGGTCAATAGGCTCAGTAGCGTTTTAACCCATACGTTGCCTATTAGCAACCTGTGCATGGACAATTTCAAGGTATTCAAGGTCTGAATCCTCCCTGTGGTCAAGGTAATCCACAATGGGGGCAGCCTCAGATGCCATATGGCCAAAATCCCCCACTGTGGGGTCAAAATCCTTACCAGTAGGGATGGGCTTCTCCTTATGGGCCCGCTTATCGACCTCCCATGCCTTTTAACACTCAATTACTTTTCTTGGCTACACTTGAGTTGCCAGACATATTGCGTCTTACAAATGATCTGATTCTTCATTCGCCATATTGGCCTTCAGTGTCGTCCAAGATACCAAGAGATTTCCCAAAGTTTGATGGAAAAGCTAAAGAAGATCCTCAGGCCCATGTGATGACATATCACCTCTAGTGCTCCTCGAACTCATACGTGGACAATTCCATTCGTCTTCATATTTTTCAACAAACCCTCATGGGCACCACATTGAAAGGGTACATCGAGCTACCTCGAAGTACTTTCCATGAATTCAATTCGTTAGCCATGGCTTTCCTCATGCATTTTTAGATGCCAGTTCGTTATGAATCTGGCACCTATTTGTTCACATCGCTTAAGCAAGACATTGCGACACACATCTCTGATCATATCCATGAATGGAGACGTAGACATCGCTTGATCAAGTTCGAAATAGCTAATCAATTTCTCACTGAATGGTTTACAAAATCATTCGTAGCCCCAATTGCTCGCAATTTAGCTACGGGTGGATGTGTCACTAAAGAGAAAGCCATTGCTCGTGCCCAGTACTTGGATCTGGTTTAATCTAAGTCTCGCACCTTATACGAATTTTTACCCAATGCTTTGTGGCCATCATTCGATCCAGCAGCATCAAAATCACCAACTGTTCCACCCGTTTATGGAGTTATTAGTTCAGTATCCAAGACCCTCGCTAAAACTTCTTCCAAATAGAAGTCAGTCTTGAATGCTTCTCCTAATAATTTCATCTCAAAATCCGCCAGGCCCTGGTAAAACCTCAGAGGTCCATGATGTCCGTCTACCATAGTAGAAAAATCTTCGAAAGGAAAAAAGAAAGGCAAAGGAAAAGATAAAGCTAATGCCCTGAAACAGGGTCCTCCCAAATCATCTACTGGAAAATCTTCGCAACAGAAACCTAAGTATGCCTACCTCATTTGCGAGGAGGATCACTATATTAAGGATTTTCCATGATGATCCGAAGTTAGTCGCCTGCTCAAAGGGACTCCTGATGTCCTTAAAGAGCCATTTCTGTCTCAGTAGACTCAAATGGTAGACCAACCCCATTCTGCTTCCTCTGGATCTCAAGTTTTCATGATGAGCATGCCCATTAATGTGGCTACCTGATCAAAAGATTATCAAACTCCGACTCTGGTAGCTAGGAAAGAAAAAGAAGCTGCTCCTTCTTCTTCCACCCTGAATTTCCGCCCTCTACAAATCGAGCGCCCTAACCATGATTCTGCTACACGACCACCCTCTCGAGGTGTGTTGCGGAAATCCTCATATAATCCCAATGCCCTAGCTGCTCAACACTATAATATTGTTGAGGATTTGGCTCAGGTGCCGCCAGCCATGTCAGCTCTCGAGGTACTCCAAAGCTGCCCATCACAATGGAAATATTTGTTGTCGGCTATGGGGGCATCGATCCCACCAATTCTAATTTGATCTGTTTCAATCTGGAGAACCATGTTTCGCGGCTCCCTCATCAAATTGCCTTTGTTATTCAGGTAACCATTAACGAGACGACCATCCACCCCACTTTCATAGATGAAGGTGCTTCCACCTACATCATGTCAACTGCATGCTGGAAGGCTATTGGTCCCCCTGCACTGAACCAATCTCCGAACACTTTGGAAGCTTTCGATGGGCACGATTTGCGACCCTTTGGTGTCTTACCTAACATTACCATCACCCTGGAAGGCAAGACAGTGCAAGTCAAAGTAGAGATTGTTGACGCCAATCTCAATTATAATCTTCTACTTGGTCGAAGTTGAACTCGTGCCATGCATGACGTGGACTCCTCTTTGTTTTGTGTGATTCATTTTCCCCATCAATGGAAGATTGTCATTGTTGATCAGCTGCCTTTATTTGATTCTCCCTCCTCGGATGGCAACGTTCTGTATGTCAAGAACTCTAGTGCTCCCTATGAGAGTGTGGGGGCAGGTCTCTTCAAATATTATGCCTTAATGGGAATTTTTCCACTCCCACCTCGTCATGTTGCCTCTATCAACATGGTCTCGGTCAAATCTGATCCCTGGGTCATACCTACACTAGATCTTGTTGATGCATGGGGCGAGATCATGCCGCTTAGTCCCACCAAAGTCAATTACGTGGAAATTGTTTCGGCTTCAAACTCTACATCCTCTGTTTCTCATATGTCGAAGACCTCTCTCGATATGTATTCTCAACCCCCCTGGCTTGGCACTTTGGAATCATATGATCCCTTAGTCGATACCTTCCTCACCGATGAAGGTATCATGGAACTCATGTCTCTTGAAGAACCATCATGGATCGATACCCATCATCACTCCTTGTTCCTGCCTCGCCCGACAGTCATGTATACCACTTTTAAAGAGTCATCTTCTCCATTTCTACCACCGACTATTACCCATGAAGTATGGTCATAAGGAAATTTGGGTAATATTACCCAAATGATACCGATTGACATTTCTATCAAACCTGGTGTCGGCGAACATGTTCATATTGGGGTATCTTGTTCTCTAGATGATATCAAGACATATACTCATCTATTTCAGGAATTCTGTGGTGTGTTTGCATGGTCTTACGAAGAAATGTCTGGCATCAATCCTAGCATTGTGGTGCATGAGATACCAACGTATCCGCACGCAAAGCCCATTCGCCAACAGCTTCACCCAGTGCATCCTAGGAAGGCCGCTGCTATTAAGGGTGAAGTTGAAAAGCTTCTCATAGTTGGGTTCATCTATCCCATCCCCCTTACAGATTAGGTGTCTAATATTGTCTCGGTGACTAAAAAATAAGGCACAATCCGTGTTTGTGTGGATTATTCAGATCTTAATCCTGCCTATCCTAAAACCAACTATCCTACTCCCTTCATTAATCAAATCATTGATGAATGTACTGGGAGTGAGATATTTTCCTTTATGGACGATTTTTCTGGTTATAACTAGATCAATGTCGCACCGAACGGCCAAGAGAATACAGCCTTTATCTGCCCATGGGGTACGTTCACATACAAGAAGCTCCCTTTCGGCCTCAAAAATGTTGGAGCCACATTTCAATAGGTAATGTCCTATGCGTTTCATGATATTCACAACATTGTCCAGCCTTAGAAGACCTTCCTACTCATTCTCGTAAGTGCCAAGACCACCCAGATTATCTTCGATAGATTTTTCTCCGCTATAGACACTATAACATTCAGTTAAATCCACACATATGTGTTTTCTGTGTGGAATAAGGACGACTCCTCGGCTTTATTGTCTCCAAGGACAGAATTCTCCGGGATCCGTTAAAAGTCGAGGCCATTGTAAATTTACCCCCTCCATCTTCACTGCACCAACTCCAAAGCCTGCAAGGAAAGGCTAACTTTCTCCATCGTTTTATACCCAACTACACCAGGCTAGATACAGGGTTTACCCGGTTGCTCAAACAAGGAACGCCCTTCGCATGGGATGAGGTGGCCCAAACATATTTTGATGATCTTAAAGTCGTCCTCATAAATGCTCCTTTGTTGTATCCACCAAACTATTATCGAGATTACCTCTTTTACCTAGTCGTAGCCCCTAGCACCATCACTATGGTGTTGGTTCAAGATGATGATGAAAGCGATGAACATGTGATCTACTACCTTAGTCACAATCTCCTCGACACTGAAATACATTATGCACATGTCAAGAAGTTGGCTTTGGCTGTCGTTCAGGCTGTTCAACATTTTCGGCACTATATTCTTTTATGTACGACTATAGTGATTTATGAATGCAACCCTATGACCTATATCTTGACTCGTCAGTTGCTAGAGTGAAAGTATTCTAAATGGATCGTTCTCTTGTAAGAATTCGATTTGGTCTTCACTGCGGAAAAATCTAAGAAGTCACTTGTTTTGAATTGATTTTTTCCCTTCCCTCCAAAGCTCTCCCTGCTGGTGCAGATGAACTACTCCCAGATGAGACCCTTTTCCTAATTAACACCCTTGATCAATGGTACGGTGATATCATTGTGTATTTCCAAACCTCCACGTTCTGGTCTGCTATGACCAAACATGAACGTTGAAGGATTCAACATCATTCCCAATCCTACCGTATTATTGGCGATACTTTATACGATGTCGGTGTCGATTCTGTTCTTTGTCGACGCCTCATGTTTGAGGAAGCCGAAAGAGCTCTCAATGATTGCCACTCTGGGGCATGTGGTGGTCATATGTCTAGTTACGCTACAACTAAGAAAATCCTTCGTGCTGGTTATTTATGGTTTTCTATCTTCAAAGACTGCATTCTTGCTGTTCGCAAGCGTCACGAATGCCAAATTTACCAATGCAAGATGCGTGCCCCACTCGCTCTCCTACACCCCATCATTACCGTTGGTCCCTTTTCCAAATGTGGCATCGATTATATGACATGTAACCCTCGTTCAGCCAGGGGGCATGGCTATATTATCGTCGTTGTGGATTATTTCACCAAAAGGGTCGAAGCGATGCCTACATATTCTACAGATGGCAAGATGGTGGCTTAATTCCTTTTTAACCATGTTATTTCCAGGTTCGGCGTACCCCAAGCCATTGTCACAGACCATGGCTCCCATTTCAGAGATTACATGATGGCAGAACTGACGTCTGCATTGGGCTTGCACCATGATGGCTCGACCCCATATTACCCTTAGGCCAATGACCAAGTTGAAGCCGTGAACAAGGTTTTGGTCACCATGCTTCAACGTAGTATTGGGATGCACAAGTCAAATTGGCATCTCATGCTTTTTTTCATCTCTATGGGCCTACCGAACTTCAAGCAAAGACACAACTGGTTTCACACCATTCCAGCTGGTTTATGGTCTGGAAGCAACATTGTCGATCGAATGTGAGATTCCTTCACTCAAGCTAGTTGTTGAAGTCCTACCCAAAACATCACCTCAAGAGGAATGCCTCTTATATTTAGAACAACTGGACGAGACTCGTCGTCTCACTGCCTTGGTCATCGAAGCATAAAAGAAATAGTTCAAATCCCATTTCGGTCAATCAGTCTCCCCTTGCGCATTCTCTGAGGGTGATTTGGTCTTGCTATATGACCAAGCTAACAATAAGCTGGGGGCAAGCAAGTTCAAACCTATGTGGCATGGGCCCTATATTGTAAAACATGTTTTGCAGAAAGGAGCCTATGAGCTTATTGATTATGAAGGAAATCCTCTTGATAAGCCCCAAAACGGGCTTTACCTCAAAAAGTACTATGTGTAGGACATCTTGCATAGTTTCTTATGTACATTAGTGTGTGATTCATTTTTGTACAACGTGGTTTTGCATGATATTTTTCAAACAGCTTTCATGTTTACTATGATTTTCTTGCTTTGTAGATATCTGTAGCTCCTCATGTTGGTTTCGCTGATGGTGCTTGCTGAAGTACCCAGAACCTATCATCCATGACATGGGCTATCTACAACCCTAACAGTGAGTTGATTGACCTTCAAGGTATCTGCCTAGGCCGTACAACCAACAACATTGCTGAATATAGTGCGGTCATCGAATTATTATCAAAAGCCATTGCTCTGGGCATCAGAGAATTAGTTGTCAACCTAGATTCACAACTTGTCATCCTTCAACTCAACAGGAAATATTCCGTTAGGAACCCTCAAATATTATGAATGTATCTTCGTATCCATCTATTGGAAAGACATTTTAATCATATTACATATCATAATATTCCTAGATGCATGAATACATTAACAGATGCATTAGCTAATTACATGTTGGATAGACATTTGTGAAACATGTGAAAGATAAGACAAAGCATTTGTACCATAATAGACAGGAAAATACAACCTATATATATAATATATATATATATATATATTAATATATATATATTATATATGTATGTATGTATGTATGTATGTTATGTATGTATGTATGTATGTAGTATGTATGTATGTATGTATGTATGTATGTATGTATGATGTATGTATGTATGTATGTATGTATGTATGTATGTATGTATGTATGTATGTATGTATGTATGAGAATGTTTGATACATCAGAACCCAAAAAATAATATGTGTGTCTATAATAACATCGGTGGCTCGCATGCCTCGTACATTCGTGGCACGTAGGCCTCAAAAAAATATGTTAGTACTGGACCTAGGAACTACTCAGCATGGTGGTCGTGATAGCACGAGACATCTCGTGCAACATGAGTCAGTAATTGGAAAATCCGATCTGAGACTCCCATTGTGTGCCTCTAGTATAATAGAGGTATGTCTCCTATCCAAGCATACTCCGGGATACCATGAGTCGACCCCTCAAGCTTCCTCACTATCTCCTCCTCGTTGTCGCTCCCTTCCTAATAAGGGGCGACAATATCGATGGGGCAGGGGACGCACCTGGCTATCGGGGACATCCCGGCTGGCCGCTTTGGTCCAAGGTCTGCATAGATAGGAGAAATGTTATAAGAATGCATATACCAAAAACAATTAAAAAACATCAAAAATAAAAAATTTGATTGTCTACCTTCATCATCGAAGTCCTCTCCATCTGGTAACGGAATATCTGGGTCTCCATGAAATCAGTGTCGTTGTATGGTGAGTCCTCTACGACGATCTTTTGTCATCGTAGCCATGAGAAGAATGTCGAACGGTATAGCATATGCTGATTCGCAGTGATCTTGGGCACCAGACGATTCCAGCGGGCCATCTGCAGATCACGTGGCATAGGAGGATCAACCTCACTCAACTGATACTGGAACATTGGCACTCGTTCTAGGAAAAAGGTCACAAGTAGTGATCCAAAGCCAAATTGCTTCAGATTCCCAGCCTTGGCCTTGGACAATTGGTGCTTGATGTTCATCTTCATATCCTCTGCCCAGTTGAAGACTGTAGGAGCTATGCAGTCAATATCATAAAGGAACTTCGACTTGTTAGTCTCATGTTCCACCCGGGACCCCGCCACTCTGTTGATAGTCAACTAAAGCACCCTCAGTGTCAGATCCCACACACTGGAAATCTCTATCTTCCCACTATTGGATTTCAGGGCCTCGGGATAATGTTCGACAAGCAGGGAATATATGCTTGGCTCGATCGAACATGACCCATAAAAGTTCACTGGTTCACCTCTGCAAGATAGTCCAATGATGAAGTAGATATCTGAAGTTGTCAACTCCAGCTTCTAGTCCCGAATGACAAAAATATCGCAATTGATGTCCCAAAGGCTTATCAAGTATCGAAATAGCTCAGGTTGGGCCCGCAAACCCTCAAAGCCTCCAGGCAATTTGGATCCTTCAATGCTTGGGCGTCAACCTCTTCATGTTCTCTTTCCTTCTAATCCACCATTTTTGACAATTTCTCTCCTACAAAAGCCATTTATTTAAGTCAATAATCAATTTTGACATATAAAATTCAAGTTTTAATGGTCAGTGCTTGAGAAAAGATGATTTTTCTATATCCACAGTGCTAGCACTCCTGTTTTATAAATAGTCACATCGTTCGGCGCAGATGGTTATGCAAATAACCCTCGGCTGGCACAGATGGTTATGCAAATAACCAAGGGCAAATTTTTTTCTCAAAAACCTCCCTAAAAATCCTAAAAAATGGCTAAAAACATAAAAGAATGGCATGAAAATGGAGCTCATGGCTTCGGTTGTTACCTGGAACTGACGGCTTGTCGATTGACCTCCCGGATCTCCCGTAATCTGCTCTGGAAAAACTAGGGCAAAAGTGGGTAAAAAGTCTTCACTGTAAAGGTAAAATGGTAAATGGTAAACATATATTTACTTTTCCCCTTTTTATTCATTTTTTCATGAAAATATCAGGTTTTGTAAATATTTTTGACCTATTTTACCTCAAAGACTCGATAACACACTTTTCTTTACTTGTGCAACAACTGGTGATGGATGTTCGAAGATGACAATCAGTCACATTTCAACTCTTTTCTCGACTCGTTAAACTCATATGAAAATATTGCTGAGTATTTTTTCCCTTTTTTGACTCGTTAAAGAGAATAAAAATGGGGGGTCCACTTTCAACTCTTTTTTGGCCCTTTAAAAATGAAAATATGGCCAAGCCCTTGTCATTTCAAACTCGTTAATGGATGCGAAACGTCGTGCACCCAATATAATTTTACCCCTTGAGGCACTATTTGTGAAAAAGGTACTCCTTGACTGAAATGATCAAGCGGTTCTCTCAAGTGTTGTTTTCTACCTTTTCGGGCTCGAGAGACACAAACATACGAAAAGGGACCATATAGAGTTTTCTTTTATGTGTCTTTTTCAAACTCTCTAAATGTGAAAAATATATCAAATTACACCTTCATCGGACTCATTAAAATATTAAACGACATTGGATTCATCACCATGACGAACATGAGCTTCTCCTTCCTAGGGTTCGTTAAACTTACTAGGTCAGATTCGTCTGAAGTATGAACTTGCAATGCAAGCATATGATATCCCCTTCAAGCTTGCGATTAAAAAATAATTGGGGTACTCGCCAAAAATGGTGGGGGGAAATTTGGAAATCTATCGAGTCGTGTCGGCAGCTTACTCTTGAACATGACACTCTTTGCTTTGTGTCGGGTTGGGACGTCCTCCTTTGCATCGTTGACCTTCCTGGGTTGGGTCGTTCATTTTTTCCTTCCATTTGATCTCTGCCATGTCATCATGACCACCGATCCCATGGATCCAAAAGCTTCCAAACTTCCAGTTGTGTCACCGATATGTTCAAGAGTTTTCCTTCTGTAATTACTCTTACCTTTGATTATTTGTATCATCCAAAATCATTTTTCATCTTCTCGTCTCGCATCGATGATGTGGGATTCATTATGGCCCTCCTTTGACACGGTCGCTTTCCGTCAACTTCAACTCATTATCTAGAATGTTGACCGAGAGACTTCAATTCTTGTATTCAGTCCCTGTATTCACATTTCGTGAATTGTACTGATAGTACCTTGAGGGCCATTTTCATTATTGGTGGTTTCTCTTGCGTTTGTTAAAATTTTACATCATTGACTGGTAATCAAGCGACTTTCTAGCATGTTCAATGTCAACACATCTATTGGCATTTTGGAATCTGTACTTTGATCAGGTTGTGTTGGAGCGCAAGACCCTGGACTCAGATGGTTGGCTGCGACCAGACCATGAATTATCATATGTGATCCTTCTCATTATTGGATGGATGTGCCTATGCCTGGATCCATTTACATCATCATTCTCTGGATGGTTGTGTCCATGCCACGATTCATGTACCATTTGACAGAGATCTCAGTTTATGTATATGTATCTGTACTTGCTTGCAGATTTTCTGACGACAAACCAGTTCCCCGCACTGATTTATAAATCATTTCATCCCTCACTCCAGCTCGGCCTTCACGCTTTAGGGGGCATATGTTATACAAGATTTTGTCACTGTCCTTGTACTCCCCATTCCTTGATCCTGGAGGACCTCTACAATGAATCCCGCATGCTTTTCCTTCATGAAGAAACTCCCATTGTGTCCCTCTTCATGAGTAGATCATTTCCTTTTGCACCATTTCCCCTTAAACTTCTATTTTGCCCAATTTACAAGGCCGACGCTAATGACCTTTATCTCCCCACGTGCCAATGTGCAGAGATTAGCACTATTCCCTGTGCCAATTGGTGCAACTGAGCTGTGTGCCAGTCACGTCGGTCCTATTATGGAAAGTTTTTTAAATTTAGAGCCGAAGTTTCCAGCTCTAGAAGCTCCGTAATAGAAATCTGGTAAATGGTTTGGCCGAATGGGGTCGAGGATGACAGTTTGGGCTCCTTTCCCCTATAATGATAGAACTACCTCAAGGGATAATTCCTTCTCCCATGAGAAGAGTATCCATCTTCCATCCATATTTCCTATATAAACCTCCCTTCTTCCCAAGCAAAGGCTAGTTAGAGTGTTGGCTGAGTGTGAGTATACTATTTTGATTTGGCAAGCAAGCTATTACTAGTTGTCTCCATCTAGTTGTGTGAGGGAGAATTATGTTTGGTTTGGAGTGAAGCCTAAAGGGAAGAGCCTTTAAACTATTGTTGTTTGAAGCTATCATGGTGTGTTAGCAGAAGTGTGTGGGAACTCGTTCTTGTTAGAGGAACACTACGACATCAAGACTAATGGTTGTAATCTCTCTTTGATATTAATATATGCAACTATCGATTGATTTCCTACATGTTTTGTAATATTACATATTCATGGCTTGATTTTTCTTGACTCATTACGTAGGTTGAATTGAAATTTGTCTATTATTATGTTTGTCTGCTGTTGTTGTTTACTTGTTTCAGGAACTTAAAGAAGGAAGCGAAAGATTGCTGGAGTGAGAAAGCGAGGACATCATCAAGCATGATAAGCGACCAAGAGGTAGGTCCTCTTGATTGATTCTAACCTAAGAAAATCTTCCATAGAATATATCTATTGTGGCTAGACCCATTATAGGGCTAGAGGAATTTGTTCGTGTCCGCACTTATAATTTTACTTCACCACACATGCACGATGGAGTACATATCCTTATCATAGGTGGGGTATTTATGAATAGTATCAAAGCGTGTCTCACTATGATAGGCCACTAGATATCCTTGTTCGGTGAAAATTGCACCAATAGTATAGTCGGAGGCATCTGTCTCAATTTGAAATGGTTGTTGCAGGTTTTGAAATGTGAATATTGGCACAGAGAAAACATGATTTTTTAGTTGAACAAATGTGGTTTGTTGTTCCTTGAACCAAAAAGAAAATTCTTCCACTCTTCCTGATCCAGGTGGATGTTGGTGGCCACCCACCTATCCCATTTGGACCCTCGCAACTGTCTCTTTCAGTTTTTCAATTTCCATAATTGTAGCACAATTTACTATTTTTAGCAGTTTTTTCAGGTCCTGAACTTCCGGAGCCGTTTTGAGGTCCTAAACGACGTTTTTTGGGAAATCTGGGAGCAACATGGGTCCATGGACCGATGTTGCCCTTCTCAAACTGGTAGTTCTCGGATAGATCTTTCTAACGAGCTATCATACATGTCAAACAGAGATCGTATGCCAAAGTTACGACCCCGGGAAATTGATGTACCAATTTACCCAAACGGGGCCCACAATTTGGCGTTTCATCTCCTAGGGTTAGGTTTTGGAATGTGAAGGGTTTTCCATTGTTTCTC
>APFE030937028.1:303869-337225 GCA_000404065.3 Pinus taeda | reverse complement strand
GGGTTAGGTTTTGGAATGTGAAGGGTTTTCCATTGTTTCTCAACAATAAATAGGCCTTCGAGCCTCATTTTAACACAGTTCAGAACAGTTCAAAGGCATGTAGCTGCCACATCTCTTCTCAGAGATAAGCTACCATCGCCCTAGCTAGTTTATTTCTATTTCTGGTTGTAAGCATATTTCGGTATTTTCCATTAATTAAATGAAGCATTATTTCCGCTGCATCTTTGTGTATATGGTAATCTCTGTATTTTATTGCGTTCTTGCTTAAATCCAAATCAGTGGTATCAGAGCGGTCTGCTTTTTCTCTGTTTTTCCTTGCATGTCCCCAACGAGGTCGGGATATAAGGAGTTAGGGCTTGAACTGGTCAAACCTTTGCAAGACCAGCCTCGCAAATCTCGACGGCCTCCCATGGCAGATGAGAAGAAAGACGAGGGGGAAGGATATCCTATCAAAATATTGCTCGAAGAAGCCCTTGAGTGGCAAAGGAATGCGATGATGGATAACTTTGCGCAGATTCTTCAGCGGCTACCCAGAGGCGATGCATCGGCTTCTAGCAGCTACTCTGGAAATGCCACACCATTTAAGGTACAAGTAAATTTTGAAATCCCCATCTTCGAAGGTAAGATAGACGCACATGCATTAGATAAATGGTTAAATCTGCTAGAAGGGTATTTTTCTGTTCAAGAATTTTCAAGTCGGGAAAAGATTGTTTTCTCTCTTCTCAAAGCAGCCCCCCATGTCAAGGATTGGTGGGAAACATACTACGAGCAGAAGGATGAAAGTATAGGCTCACTATTTTTGGCTGCACCCACTTGGGATTCATTTCAGGATGCCATCAAGGAGCAGTACTAGCCTATCAAAAGCTATGAGGACAAATACATCAAATGGACCACACTACGGTAGGGACGAGACCAAGATCTTCCAGAGTTCACAAGCATTCTTCATACCCTTCGCGCACAGTTGGGTATCAAATATTCTGAGCTGCATTTGGTACTCAAATACCGTGGCTTCCTGCACAAATACATCCAGGAAGAGATGGAGTTCTTGAACATCTCCTCACTCGGCACAGCATACCGATACGCTGTCAAAATCGAGCAAAAGTTCAAACAGAAGAAGAGAGACTTTGGATCTGCAAATCCGAAGCCCAAAGGAAAAAACCAAGGTGGGGTGACCCAAGATAACCCGTCGAAGCCACAAGAAAAGAACAACACCACAAAGCCGAAGAAGGACACAAGAAAGTGGTGTGAGTTCCACAAGAGTCCCACTCATAACACAAGTGAGTGCCGGACCAAGTAGTCGTTGGTGGCCGAGTTGAAGTCTTCCGAATTAGATGCATGTTCCGACCCTGAGCCAGAACCCGACAAGGGGAATGGCAAAGGGAATCAGATCATTGATGCGGATCCCAACGCCACTATTTCCACTGCCAAGATCTAGAAGAATGAGCCCGAACAGCCAGAGGAGGGGGAATGTCTTTTCCACTCACAGATGTGGGTGAAGGGTTTGCCACTGCAATTCATTGTCGATAGTGGCAGCCAAAAGAACCTTATTTCAGCAAAGGTCGTGAAGCGGTTTGGCCTACCGACTACACCACACCCACAGCCGTACAGTATCGGGTGGCTTCATGAAGGACGAGATCTCAAAGTTCGCCAGCAGTGCCGCCTTCCCTACAGCATCAAACCATTCACAGACGAGGTATTCTGTGATGTTACACCTCTGGATGTTTGTGATGTATTATTAGGCCAACCATACTTGTGGAGGCGACATGCTGTGTATGAGTCAAGGCCTCGTGCTGTCATTATTTCTTTGAGTAATTCATTATACAGGATAGCAGAGGTAGCCCCACCTACCACCAGTTCTTTGACCACTGCTAAGAAAGGCAACAAGCTCATCTCCCAGACCAGGAAATTCATCTATATGGTTCGCTCCCAAAGTAAGGGGAAAATTGTTGCTACATCCATGACCCCCGCAAAGGGTTTCTCCACGCAGCAGCAGCAGCAGAGGGATACAGTCATGAAAGAACATAGGAACAACTTCTCCTGACCCACACGGGTACCACATAAGTTTCAGGTGGGTGACAAGGTTTGATTACATCTGCAGAAAGAACGCCTTACCAGAACCCATCAGAAACTCAAACCACTCTAACATGGTCCTTACACCAATACCAAGGCTACATGCAATAATGCTTTGAAGCACATCATTCCTCCATTCCTTCACCTGCACCAAGTGTTCAATGTGGACTGTCGTCGACCATGCTTCCCACCATTACTGGAGAAATCAGAGATTGCAGGACAAGTTTAGTAGATGGAGGAACTCAATGCAATGGGGACCATTGCTTCCTAAGGGGGAAGGAATGATCCAGGTGGATGTTTCTGGCCACCCACCTATCCCATTTGGACCCCCGCAACTGTCTCTTTCAGTTTTTCAGTTTCCGTAATTGTAGCACAATTTACTATTTTTAGCAGTTTTTTCGGGTCCTGATCTTCCGGAGCCATTTTGAGGCCCTAAACGACGTTTTTTGGGAAATATGGGGACAACATGGGTCCATGGACCGATGTTTCCCTTCCTAAAGTGGTAGTTCTCGGATATATATTTCTAACGAGCTATCATACGCGTCAAACGGAGATCGTATGCCAAAGTTACGACCCCAGGAAATTGATGTACCAATTTACCCAAACGGGGCCCACAATTTGGCGTTTCATCTCCTAGGGTAAGGTTTTAGAATGTGAAGGGTTTTCCATTGTTTCTCAACAATAAATAGGCCTGCGAGCCTCATTGTAACACAATTCAGAATAGTTCAGAGGCATGTAGCCGCCACATCTCTTCTCAGAGACAAGCTACCATCGCCCTAGCTGGTTTATTTCCATTTCTGGTTGTAAGCATATTTCGGTATTTTCCATTAATTAAATGAAGCATTATTTCCGCTGCATCTTTGTGTATATGGTTATCTATGTATTTTATTGCGTTCTTGTTTAAATCCGAATCAGAACATTTCACACTAGTTCAGGGGGAGAATTTTCTATGCTTCTAATAATGTATTTTTGGCATTATGTTTGTTTCACACATAATGATTCTTTGGTGATCTTTCTTATGAAGTTCTTGAATGGTGAACATTCTATCTCATACTATGATGAATAGTTCATTATGTCTTCTTTAGTTGGATATTGATGAAATACCCCTTGATGAAATGGTGTTGGTGTGATAATTTTCCATTAGGAATAATTTGGGACAAGAGAGTGATATTGTGAAGACATGGTTATATGCTACTGCTACATGTGTTGGATGATACTTGGAAACATGGCATATTGAAGAATGATGCTACACTATCTTATATTACTTTATGATGATATTCTTGGTTATCTTTTATTATGTTGTGGTTGCACATTTGGTCACATGTTGATGATATTGAAGCTACATTGTCTTATCCTACAAATTGATGATGGAAATGTGCATGTTGTTGTTCTTGGTTCTACTGACAAATGCTTATAGTTCAGATCATATGTGGTGTATGATAGTTGGTGATGACTATCATGATCTTATTGAGTTCTTTGGTCTTGGTTATAAATGTCTTATATATGATTTGATGTAAGGGTCATGTAAAGAACTATGATGTAATCATTGTAAAATTCAGTCATGTATGGACTATTGTGCTCAAGTCCTTTTTGACATGTGATGTAATTTGTAATACCACTATGTTTGATGTCCAATATGTAAACCCATTATGATTGGGTGCTTGATGTAATTTTGAGTCCTTCATGATAGGACAAGCCATAGATTCATGTACTTCATTGTACATTCATCAGAGACTTTAGCATGTGCTCAAGGGGAGCATAATAAGTTTTCATACTCAAGAGTTTAGATATGGAAGTCATGATTTAGTATTGGTTAGCCCTTTTCCCTTGATGTCAAAAGGTGAGAGTATCATAGTGTTTGGAGAGTAGCTTGATGTTTGGATATTAGCTTGTTTTGGTGCTTGGATTTACAGGTTGTGGTGACCAAACACTAAAGTTGTTGTCATCAAGTTGAAAGGGGGAGATTGTTGGAATTATGAATTATGTGTTGCCCTTAATGGAAACCTACTTGATGAATGACATCCTAGGTGGTGAATTGTCTCTTAATGAAAATATACGTGTTGAATATGTAAACAAGATGTAACAGAGTGTTTTACAAATGTGACAGAGTGTTTTGACAAAGGCATAGTAGTTCAAAGGCAAAGGTATGATAAAGTTGAAAGTTCAAGATGTATATGTGGGTTCTATTAAGCAAAGTTGCATACACATACAATTATGAAGAAGCAAAGGCACGTACAGTTTCTGCACCATGGTATTCTAAATACCAAGAGTACTTACCATGGTATTTCTCTATGGTATTGAGCCCAGTAACAGATATTTTGATCCCCTATAAGAAAACCATTAGTTGGAATATGACTTTGGCCTTTGGTATTGGATAAAGGATAAGATATATAAGGTGATAAAAATCAAAGTGTTAAAGTGTGCAAGTGATGCAAACTTATGAATAGTTAGATCTGAAGCAATTATACATGTAATGGGCTATTAATGCTTTGTTTGATCTAAACTAGGTATGCACTTGGGAGTTTGATGTGGATCAGATCCAATAGATCTGAGATGATAATCATGATTATGAGATCATTTTATTTGTATTGGTAGTGTCTTAACACATGATCTTATATGTATGTCGAGATCTAGGTATGTCTGAAGTTTTGTATTGTAGCAAAGATTTGATCCTGAATTTGCAGATATATACATGGGTTTGATAGCATACAAGACCTGATCTAAACTAAGTATGCACTTGGGAGTTTGATGTGAATCAGATCCAATAGATCTGAGATGATAATCATGATTATGAGATCATTTTATTTGTATTGGTAGTGTCTTAACACATGATCTTCTATGTATGTCGAGATCTAGGTATGTCTGAAGTTTTGTGTTGTAGCAAAGATTTGATCCTGAATTTGCAGATATATACATGGGTTTGATAGCATACAAGGCCTATATACACACTAGTGTGATTTTGGTAAGTCACGTACATGTTGGGTTGTTTCTTGAAAAACACATACACACGCGGATATGCTTAGAAGAAAGCGGGTATCGAAAGTAGGGTTTTGATGAAAATGGTGTCTAATCAGTTTGATTTGTTTTGATATGCTTTTGTTGTCTATTAATGAAGTATTCTTAATGACATGGGCTTAAACATTTATTTTTTTATTATGGATTGATCGATTGAAGAATGTTGAAGTTACTTGTTGATTGTGATTGAAGATCAGTGAAGGTTTTGTGGTTCTTTAATAATGATGTAGTAAATATGTGTATGATTTAGTGTTTGTTTTAGAGTGAGAGTGGTGCAGTTTTTAGGTTTCATTGGTTTAAGATCGATAGACAGGTATGCTTTCTTAAAGGCATGTACACTCACGGGCTTCATACTACAAAGTAGCATACATCTTTTGGTAGCTGATTGATCAGGTTTTGCAGTAAACGAATATGAGTTCTATAACCTGAATTATGATGTTTAGTATTCTAGTTACAATGATATGACTATTATAGTTGATTGGTTGAGTTTCAGTTGATTTGGCAATGATTGGTTGATTCACTTGGGTTATAGATTGATGATTGCATTAGAGTAATAAGGTTCAATTTTGATGATCATTTTTGAGCTTAAATGTTGGTCGTGGGTCCAATCTAAAAATTTGACGAAACATGGCTAACAAGCTGTGATGTTGTGTAGCAGGTGGATCTAGTATGAAAATTTATGAAACGTGGTCCCCAAAAATGAGGGAGTTGGCACTTCTTTTCAGTGGTAGCTAGAAAATCATATCAGGGGATTCAAGATCTCTTCTAGTAGCAGCTGGAGAATGAGAAAAGGTTGTAGCCTTCTACAGGGTGGTGCCTGCGTATTGGTATGAGTTTATGCCAGTAGAAGATTTAAGGGGTTGGTGCTCCCTTCTAGTAGGAGCTAGAGGACAAGAGAAGTTTGTAGCCTTCTGCAGGTAGGTGCCTACATACTAGTATGATTCAGTTCCAGCAGAAGATTGTAAAATCTTTCCTTTCTATTAAAAGTAAGAGAGAGACGACAACAGCAGGTGGTTATTTCCGCATTAGGTTTCCAGCTTAAATCCTAGTGTTCATGTGTGTTTATTGTGTGCGATGGTTTATTTTGTTCTTACTGCACATGGCTACTATCAATTTCATGTTTAATAAAGTACTAATGCACTTGATCAAAATAAATAGAAGATTAATCAACTAAAAAGTAATTTTACTAAATATACGCTAGGTGTCTTAATAATAGTTGCATACACACATTGGTTCCCTTCGATAAAGTCACATACATAAATTAGGAAACGAAATTGAAATTTTTAATGATTTGAAAATACTGATTCATCCCCCCCCCCCTCCAAGTATTTTTCCCAACAAATAAATTCTCTTATATTCATCCGTTTTTCCTGATTATTCGCACTCACAGCCAACAACTCAGCCAAGACGTTGAAGGAATATATATCCCTTCAGAGTCTCCCCTTCTCTTCTAATCCATCTACTATTTAACATAATTTTATGCCATGCAGGCATCTTCTGCCATGGAAGCCTAGTACTACAACCTACTCAGAGATAACTAGAGGTTCCCACACTAGTATCACCCCAACCACCCCGTTTCTCCTCACCATCTGCATGAGATTAGGTTTATTCTATGGGAGATGGACACTAATGACTAATAAAACAACCCTAACCTTGAAAACATCAAGAAACAATGAGGTTTCAACTAGATATAGTGACAGTTGCACCAAGGAGGGTTGAATATTATGAAGGAAAGATAAAAAAATTCTTCACTAAGAACCTCCATGCCCGAGAGGAGATACGGTTGCTTCTGGAAGGAGAATGTTACTTCGACATCCAAGACAACTATGAGAAAGTGATACACTTTCACATAAATAAAGGGCATCTCATAGTCGTCCCTTTAGGCATATATACAGTTTTACCCTTGATACCACTAATTATGTCAATGCGATGAGATTATTCATTGGGTTTCCTTGCTATAAACAACCTCAATGACCCATTGTTGACATGGAAGCCAAGAATAATTACCTTTTGAAGGTGTTGAAAAACTCTATGGATGCAGTGCAAAGAATAGTTTGATTAAATAATCCATTTGTACCATGAATTTCATTTGAAAAAAATTCATCTGTTTGTCACTACACTTCTTGTTTTTCCAATTTTTTTGTGTACATGCATTTCCAAGGTCTGAATACATTTCACTTCTTATTTCTTCAAAGTAATGTAGAAAATAGTTATTTATTAAGGATCATTTTTTTTGTGTAAGGATTTGAAGACAGAAAAAAATCTCTACTAGAAGTTAGAGGAGAGGTGTATCGAAGAAGAGGAGAATAAGAAGGTAAATGATTGTAGTTTACTTTTTTTTAGCTCTTCATTGCTGATATCTATTACGCTAAATTAGGAAAAAATTTCATAATTATAATCCATTATTAAAGTTTATTTTAGCATTTGCTAGAAAGCGATATACACAACACTTTAATACTTCTTGGTTCTAACTACTGCAAAAATCATCTTCAGGTATTTCTTATCAGTAATATCAATGTTTTAGTGTTGAAGGTAGTGAAATTCCAAGCCAACTACGAATCTTCAGTTCTCACAGAAGCATGCATAAGCAATCGATGCTAGATGCAGGCCTTGGTGATTTTGATGTTCCTTCTTGTGAAAACGTAGCTAAAGTGCTCGTGATTAATTGTTTCTCCTCGAGGGTGTGTCCTTCCTGTGAAACTAGGTTGGTTACGGTGCCTGATATTGAAGACCCATTTCAATGCTTATGACGTTTAATGAAACCTCTTTTAAAAAAATGTTGATATTAATCGATAGTACCTTATGTAAGTTTCCAGGGTGAAGTAGACTTCCTTAATTGGAGTTTTTGGGTTGTAATAGTCTCTTTATGAATGCAGGGGGTTAAGATTCCACTAATTTCATTTTGAATGCAGGTTGTAGATACATCTATGTCAGCCACATAGATACATACGCACCAAGGCATGAAAGAAGGTCAGGTGAACATGGATCATACAATTGGTATCAAACTTGCAATTTGGTTATTTCATCTTACTTATTTCAAAAGAGCAGCTCATATCTTCATAAATAAACATTGTTAATGGTCATAAACTAATGAAGGTATCAAAATTGATGTTATATTTTCAATAAATTAGAAATCGTAGAGAATCCAAGCACACATCCAATCATCTAATGATTGGATTTTGGTGTTTTTTCTCTTGTTCCCTTGGTTATTTCTTATCCTTAATTATTAACTATACAATATAATAGTCTCTTTTGTTCCTCCATAAAAATATTTTTCACTCTAAGGATTGATAGAGACATAAACATGTTACCAGATATTATGCACATAGTGTAATATTTGAACCTTGTTCCATCAATATTTTAAATTATTTACAATGCATAAAACTATGCATTTCCATAAGGAATTATAGCTTGGATCCTTTGTCCATAGCAGGTACCCTTAAATTGCAATAATGTACATCTTTAGTTCATTAGGCTATCAACCATATATGTTTACCATGTATTCTATATGTAAAATTTTCTCACTATATAACAACCTGGGATTGCTAGGTTTCTAGTTATGTAGTTTTCTAACCTCTTTAGCATTTTCAGTTTGACTTGAAACACATTGAGACAAATGGGATAAAATACAAACAAAGAGTGGAATATAACTTCATACAAAGACTCTTACGCCGCTAAAATTAAACTTACAAGAAAAGTTGTTCAAGTTATCCTTTGAAAATAATCTTACATCCTTGATGTTTTCTTAACACCACTAGTTTTTGAGACACTTAATTATCACTACTTTAGTTGCCACTAGCTTGAATTTATTAGTTGAAACTATGATCTCATATAAATTTCCTTCCAAATCTTCAACTTGTGTATCTCCTTCTGTTATAATCCTTGCAGCGAGCAATTATTTGTTGCTCAAAAGAACTCTTTGAGGAAGACATCATCATATCTCTTACCTATGTTATGTCACTTTTGAATCCACCAAGTTGATACCCCATGTCTTCACTTAAACCTTGAAAACATGTGAATTCATGCAACATCTAGAGCACATTAAAATATTGCAAACAAAACTAAAGGAGATAACATAATGCACATTTTGAAATGGAAGAATTATAACTAATTGAACAACAATTTTAATGAATTACAAGTTAGTGCATCGCTTTCTATTGTAAGTCCTGAAACTAGCAATTGTTTGTTCCTCGAAAGAACTCTTTGAGGAAGTGTTGATGCCCCGAAAATTGTTGCATCAACATTGGGGGATAACCACCCGGTCCGGACCTTAATACATCTCCTTTTCCGTTTGGGATGGTGGCTCCGACTGGATATAATGGGACCAGTTTCCCAGTAATGAATAAAAGGGGTGGATGAGTGATTGGTTTTCTAATAAGTGATAATGAATGGAGGACTTCATGTATAAGAGAAAACACAAATGACTATTCTATCCCGGGAAGCTTCTATTCTTAAGTACAATGTTTGATGATTTGTGTTCGTCAATAGGCATATAGATGACACTATTCAATAAACATAGACATTAATTTAAATAATAATTGCTTCGTTCAAATGGTTGAATGAAGTAATTAATAAAACATTGTTACACTTCTCTTTTTATATTACTGATACATGTATGATTAGAAGAAAAGCAAGCTGTAAACATCCAGTAGTGGAAAGTATAAAGACTGTTTTTAAAACACATGCATATATTCAATAATAGCAAGAATGATCAAATAACAATTCTTATAAAAAGAATGAATTTAGACATAAATAGTAGTACCATATGAGCTGCAAATCATTCCCAACATCAATCGCAATTCAAATTCCTTCTTTTGACTCAGAAATACTTTTAAATAAAAGCAGTAGTGCACATCCACATAAAAGCTTCGTTATCAAAATTGGAATAATTGGTCCAGTCTTTATATATGTCTGAAGTACAGTAGTGCAACTTCAGGTTTAAGTCATATGCAAAAAATTACAACACTTTCTAAATACATGAAAGGGTCTATAAATACTAAATTAAACTAACAAACTACAAAATTAAAATGCTACTAAATTGGTATAACTTGATCTTGAATATCTCCCCCACAGCAATCTGGTAGTTGGCAGCATGATTCATCACTTTGGCTATTTGCCTTTTGACCTGAGTTGGCATATCGCCAGAATTGGTTCCACTTCTTGAGGGCGGCTGACACGAGAATTGATTTGAGCAGCATAGGTGGCATTGTGTATATCGGGAATGATACACCTGATTGCATCCATTAAGCACTTGAGGGCAGCTCTCAGGCTGTATGGTTTTACTAGGAACAACCAATAGGTGTCACAAGTTAAACTCTTAATCCCTGTGATCAATCTCCCATTCTTTTCTAGCTCTTGGTAACATGATTTCGCAAATATTTTGGCCGATAATAATTTACCTGGTGTACATTGAGAGATCATGTTAGATAAATAGAGAGTATTGTTAATCAAATCAATCAAATTATCCGTAGATAATTTGCATCTAGAAACCGCTCTCTCTGCCTTCATCAATTAGGACTGCCACTCCATGAATAGAATTTCTTTATGGGATTCTAAGATTTTAGGCAAGTTCGCTGCCTGTCCCTCATTAGTGTCCTGCCAACTAAGAAAATCCGTTAAGGTCTCATCAGCCGCTCTAAGTCCTGTCTAGCATCAACTGATTTATCTATTATAGATGTTGTTATGTCACATAGAGGTTCAAATTGAGCAATTTTATGACACAACAATCGTATTTGTGTTATTAGTGCCTTATTAATCTATATTGCCTTTGCTCTAAAATCGACAGGCTAGGGAAGACTCTTGAACTTCTCTATTTGAGCTGATAATTGAGCAATTTTCTCATCTTTTGTCTTTACCATCTGTTCATTCATTGTCTTCAATTTTGCTAATGCCTCCGATAGTTCTTTCTGTCCCTGAATTGCACCCGAATCTGCCCTCTGTTTCTCTTCATGCAACTGTTTTTTCAGTGGGTTATTTAACTGTTGTTGCATGGACAATTGCTGTTGTAGTTGTTCTGCTTTCTGTTGTGCCTCCGATAGCTGTGTTTGTAATGAAGTGATCACCTGGTCCTTTTCTTTCAACAAATTTCTCACCTCTGATTCCTTGTCCATGGTGGCCACCGAATAGGCTCTAGCATATTGGGATAACTTTGTCAGGTCATCGGAAGGATCGAATTCTTCCTTCCAAACTACATTGGCTGTTACTGTTTGTTCAGGGAACAGGGAAGGTTGATCAATCTTTCTCCTTTTCCACTGTCGCTTTATTAAAACCTTGTGTTTTGGGCTATAGAAGACAACCAATGGAGGAATATCCTCCACCTGCAAAATGATTTGATCCGAAGGATCCTTGGGAATTATTTATAATTTTGTATTAGGGGGTAGACCATTGATTCCTTCGCTTGGAACCTCTTTCGATGCTATGTCCTGTGTATCAGCCGCTTTGGATGTATCAGCATCCCTTGAGCTCTCAGGATTGATTACAATTGAATCAAATTGCTGCCATTTCTGGAGCAATCTTGGGTTGATTTGAGCGTCGACATTCACATCCTTGCTGCTCTGCTCCTGCTGCCTTCTCTGGTCCTCCTCACGTATTCCCTCTTGTTCTTTCCTTTGTGCTTCCTCTTGTTCTTTCCTCCGTGCTTCTTCCCATTCTTTCCTCTGAAGTTCCTCCTGCTCTCTTCTTTGGAATTCTTAAAAATTTTCTGATGTAGCAGGAGTTTCGTTGGTAAGTTGTTGTGCAGGCTCGCTTGACTGTGTCATCGGGGCAGTGGCTAACAAATCTAGAGGCAGAGTTTGCAACCTCTACTCCCTAAGTTTGTTAAATTCAACTAACCCTTCGTCGTGGTATCTCATTTTAGCTATCGCTTGCACCTGAAATAGCGACTCAGCCGAGGAGAATAGGTCATCAAACTCATCTTCTTTATGTTCAAATTTAGTGAGTTTGGCATGGTCTAGAACATTATAGACGACTTTGTTTGGATCAAAGTGTTTGTTAGGAAGAGTGGCAAGATTTAGTATATTAATTTTTTCCGCCTCTTTCTCTGCATGATTGTAATCATGCAGAGTGTAGACACTACACCTTAGAGGAAAAGGAGGCCAGACTTGCTTCTTTGAATTCCTTAGAGTCTTTGTAGCTGATGCGGATGTAAGCTGATATGCTATCTCTCGAGCTAATAGTTTGTCTAGTATATACAAGGGGAGGACATGAGGCCTAGCCTAACTGCCGAAAACTCTTACATAGGTAAATTTTTCTTCTCCGAACCAGGTTCCTGAGGCTATCAAGTCAATCTCTGCTTGAGAGGAAATCTTAGGGGTAGGTTTATCAAAAATTGCATAGTAAATAGGTAACATGAATCCATTGCAGACTTGATATAGGTGGTGTTTATAATGGGCTTTCCACAACTTCTGGTGATAGATATGAATGGGCATGGGGTCCTATGGACTCCATCTCCATCCCAGCACAGGAAACTCAGAATTAAAACAGAGGTTGTCTAAGATGTAGGCACTAAAGTAAAATGGAGGGATGAATCTATCAGTAACATGGGATTTGTTTCTGAACTCAAGAATAGATGTTGCTAAATTATCCAATAATATATTCCCCCAATCCATGACTTCACTATTGCATGCTGCTTCCATCAATGGTACCATCTCTATGGAAAATTTTGAGGAGTCATGCAACCCCCAAATTCGACACATCATAGCTCCAGCATAACAATAAGGAGAACACAAGGAATCGACAGAGTACTTACCCAAAGACTCATGCTTATGTTTCGCCGGGTTCTCTCTCCATTCCCATATAGGCGTTGACTCAGTTTCATTTTCATATCTGAACTTCTCCAGAAATGCTTCGTTATACTTCTTCTCTGTTTCGGGAAAATGGTACATTTGTCTCAAATCATTGGGCTGAAACGAACCGAATACTCTCCCATCAATAGTGTAGAATGTTTTGTTCATAATTGGAATTTCATCAACTACCCATCTAACCACATCTATGTATGGAAGAATTTGCTCTCGAGCCGCTATCCTGTGTAGGTAAGAATCGGCTAAATCCTTTAGAGTAGCCTCAGATTTCCGGTTGGAACTTGTTGTAGCTTGTACCGATGTTTGTTGAGGTTCTTCATCTTCGATCAAGTTGTAGATGCTCTACCAAGTTGTATTACCGAGACCAAGACATGTGGTGTCTCAGATTAATCCTTTTTTACTTGGTCCTAGATCACAGCATGCTGTCCTGTTACCACGGAGGCTGAAGTTGTTCCAAATTTCTTAGATTTCTTCCCCATTTGGCCTGAATTCGCTACTGCAGAGGAGCTCTGCACAGGAGATAAAATGAACGTAATGATGAGAATAGATGGCGAAAAGCAAGTATGAAAGAATTATGCCAATCAACGAATAATGGAGGATTAACATAAGGTTCCTGTGGATACAATCTCTAAAGATATTTTGGCATAACTTCTCCATTAATTGGCCGTTTAAACCTGTCAATCATTTAAATGTTCATAATATTCTTTATTTGGCGAATAGTCCATTTGAGCGTGGATTTTATTTTTTGGCGGTTGGGCGCAAGTGAATCACTATCGGGAAGAGAAAGGCTTTTAATAATAATTAAGACAATATATCCAAGCCATATCAATCCTTTTTGAAAGTCGGGCTTAGCTTTATCGCAATCGGGGATTGGAGGAATGCTTGAGTGGTTTCATTTATGTCATTGCGGAATCCCCGATCGCCGATAGTGATATCGCTAATTCGCATCGGGAGCTTTTAGGAAAAGACTTTTCTTTGTATCCATATCGCACTCCCCGATCGCCAATAGCGATATCGCATCGGAGCAAGGGGAAGGGCATTTTGTTATGCATCCTTGGTTATTGTGATATGCAATCTTGCGATCGCTTTATCACAATAATAAAGAGTTATTCATTTTTTTATTATAAGACCGATTATATATTAACTCAAAAGGTTTATAATGTTTTATTTGCTTCTGGAACTTTTGAGGAATAATAAGTGGATACCAATTTAATCTAAAAGGGACCCATTTCATATTATAATTTTGAAAGTAAAATTTTATGAAATGGGGGGTTGTTGTATAGCACAACGGGAAGACATCATCATTTACATTAGCTATTTTATCTCACCTCCAAATCCACCAAGGTGATACCTCATATCTCCAATTAACTCTTACAAATACATCCATGCATGCAACGTCTCGAGCATGTTGAAATATTACAAACAAAACTGAAGAAGCTTATCTAATTCACATTTAGAAAACAAGATTTATGAAAGAAAATGTAGTGGAATTGGCTGAGTCTCTCTCATGTATCTAGTTGTATTCTAAATTTCCATACTCTTCCCACCCAAAATAGGTTTAGAGTTAGTAGTAACCTATTTTTCTATATGAGAATAAATGTTGGTTTATTCTTTTATATATATGTGTATGAAATTATCGTTTCCACAACCATCCTACATATGTCTAGCTATGACATTCAATCCTATTGAATGCATGTTCTGTTTAACCTTTTGAATTGTCTGTATCCTTCACCTACTCAGTCAATTATCTCATTTAGATTCAACATGAGAACCATTCACATGGGAATACCTCCTTTAGGATCAAATATTGTCTCTAGTGGAACTTTGAACTACTTCAAGACCTAGTACCCCATGATAGGAAGATAAGGCGATGAAGAATGTCAAGAAATGGGGCATCTCCAATGTGCTACCCATCTCTAAGATAATATGGTCAAAATGATGTATAAGAGGGCTCTCTACTTCCTCTATTTATATAAGAGGACAATAAGCTAAGGCTAAGCTTCTTCAAGTAGCACAATTTTCTACAAGAAAATGGACCCTCAATTAAAATTAGGGCTACAAATTTCCAAGATAAATAAGAAGAATATTACAATACTGAGTAGTAGTACCCCCATATCTGAGTATCCATGACCTATGACAGACACTTTTCCTCACTCTAGATTCATTTTCTAATAGTCTGTTCTAGACAATGTTTGAATTTTGCACAACATTTGTACATTGAATTGTAAGCACACTATAGCCAAATGGTAAATATAAAATTTCATTAAATGTCTACTACAAAGTTTGTCTCATAGTTGCACCAAAACAACAACTATAAAAGTAATAATTTCAGAGAAGGATATTGCTTTGAGATTCTTGATTCAAAATTTATCGCTCTATCCACAAGAAGCAAAAATGGCCTAAAATTATACACATTGAGTTAACAACACATAGGCACCAACATGACCCAATCCTTGGCAAGGATGTGACTTCACAGTTTCCAAGAGATTTTTTTTATGATTTTCAGTTGGATGAGGATCCTTGGAATTTCCAAAAATAGCATAGTCACTATCCAAGTCTGCATAAAATCCACCTCTATGTCCTCTAAATTTCAATAATGATGCTCGAAAACATCAAAATTGGGCTTCTTGGTTGAGACTAATCAATGTCAAGAACATTTCTAAAGTTTTTGCATGATTTTGAAGAAAATTACAAGAATGAATGTTATCCTATAATAAATATGAATTCTAAATTATGAATAGAAACTTCTATAGGAAAACAAATGTAGAATAAACCAAGCACACCGCAACATTGTAGCATAATCATCTGACATTTTCAAGATCAAGAGAAATATTGGTTAGACTTTTGTTGTCCACAAGAGAAAACAGAGTCATGTATTCCTTTGAGAGAACATATTTAAAACAATGTTGTTTTCATTTCCTTCAATCCCTTGAAATCATGTCTTCAAGATATATACATTAGAGCTTCCTGGAATGCTATAATAAGAGAAACCTTTCAGTAAAATTTATCAGGGGTGAATAAATACTAGTAAATTTCCCAAATTCATTGACAGGAGTATAGATTGTAAAATTGAAAAATGAATAACCATTTCCTATTTATACAAGGCATTAAAAACTATAACTATTATGATGGATTTCCTTTTAAAAAAATAACCATATTAATCTCATGCATGCTTAGGAAATAGAAACTATGTCCTTTAGCTTTGTGGCATATGCTACATGGTAGATGATAATTAAATGTCCTTGTGTAGCTGGTATTAAAGTTGAAGGTATAAATATCTTTCAGAGAAAACTAGCTCATTGTGAATAACTCTCCTTGTCTATGAAGCAATCATAACATATTTCTTGTGAGAGGCACAGAGTGATACTTTATTGAAATTTTATTTTACACCTATTTATTAAGGATAACCATATCTTAAATGTAAACATGCCTTCTAATCTATGTTTGTTTTTTTGGGGGTGGCTCAAACTTCTAGTCAACACTAGTAATAAATATTGGAAGTGAAACATCTTTCTACACAACGGAAGTCTTGTTTTGTTAATTCACATTTAGCAATAGGACGGAAATGTCCTACTATGCTAGAAAGGTTTTGTTTGACTATTGTATATTAAGACTCCCTAATGCAATCTACTTGAAATGAGCACAACAAGCCCCGATAACATCCCAATCCATGGAACTAAGTTAATTTGACATTCCTACTAAATACTAAAAGAATTTTCTTATTGTATAATAGAATAATCTTCTTTCTAGAGAAGCCCAAAACAATATAAGAAAAACGAACTCATATTAAATTTGGTTGCTTCCAAGCATTGGAATTGTGCCTCCACTTCCTCTGGAACTCATAATTGTACTTCCAGCTAAATTTCGAATGTATAAAATATGTTTTTGAAAAATAGATATTACAAAACACCACTTAATTGAATGTTCTAGACAAAAGAGACTTGTATTAAATATTTGTGACCCACACTTCAGAAAGGAGTTATGTGAAAAAAGTTGATTTTGTAGCTTGGCATCAATACCATATTAGATTTGTACATGCACATATGCAGACCACTTGTAATAAGAGGAGGGACATTTGATATAGTGTTCAATGTTTAATTATCAATACACAATGATATCTCCATGAGAGAGATATGTAAGGTAGACGAGTGCCTCTACGAAATGCAACCATAAAGAAAAGAAATTTGAATTAAATGCTTAAATCACTTCATAAATTCTCGTAACTCAAAAGTATTGAGTATCTGCCAGTGAATTTTTGCTAGGTCATGTTGGTGGTTAGTACTACACTTACATTATGTTATTCTTCAAGGACAACTTCATTTTCTTGCAACTTTTCTTGGTGACTTGGGGTCATTTTTTTATCTCAATTCTTACTTAGGCCTTTGGGCTCCTAGATGATAACTATGTAGCTTGGCATCATTGCCATATAAAAATTTCACTTCCACATATGAAGAGCACTTGTAGAGAGAGGAGAGACATATGATGTATTACTCAATGTGTGTTATTTATCCATATAGAATGATATATATGTGAAAGAGAGATGTATGGTAAGGAAGACACATTGCATAATGCAACAATGAAAAAGGACATATGACTTTAATAAATGTTGAAATCACTTTACTTATTTAAATGCTCATAATATAAACACACAAAGTATCTATGAGTGCAGTTTTTCTAGATCACCATAACAAATGTTGCAAGACTGATATTATGTGCTGCTTCAATGAAAACTTCATTGGTGTGAAACTCTTATTTCTGACTTGGGGTCCATGGTTTTCTCTCACTGCTTGGGAAATTGGGTTGTATTTTGATTTCAACTTTATTTGCAATATGGTGTTGGATGTATTTTCTACCAAACAAAAGAAGAAAGTACCAAGTATAATACATGCCATGATCTTTAAAATGTTAACTTTGATTTAAGGGTTGAACAAGAAATATCACAAACAATTGTATCTGGATTTTGTTAGAACATTCTCTCACCATCCGGTCTCTAGTTTTGGTTCAATAAGGAACATGTCTTACATTGAGGAAAATTATAACTTTAAAGAACTATGGAGTAAAAGAGTTGTAATATATTCATAGTTGAGAAAAGTAAGCTCCTTTGACCCTCACTACTAAGTATAAGACATTATATGACCACTAAAACATAGATTATATAATTTAGTGGTTGAATGAGAAATATCACTAGAAATTGTATCTATTCTTTGTTGGAATATTTTATCACCTTCTCAGCTCTATTTTTGGTTAAATGAGGAATATATCCTCCATCAAAGGAAACTACAAGATAAATAATTATGAAGTAAAATACTATAATCCATTGATAGTTGAGAAAACTAAGCTCTTTTGATTCTTCAATATCTCATTTGTGTAACCTTTTGTTGCTTTCCACTTACCTTGAAATGAAATTAAAGTTTATAATAATTTGTCTCTAATTTCTATTTTTCATCATTGATGTTTATTGGTGCTTCAGAACAATTTAAGGCTAACTTTGTCACGTTGCTACTAGCATTTTAATTTTATTTTCCATTTTATTTTCCACTCTGATTACCAATTTATCTTATATTGGTTGGCCTTTAACAAAATCATGTCCATATTGGTTAGGGTATAGCCCATTTTCACTTATGAGATCTTTCTTCTCCTCCATTTTTACCTGACATAGGAATCCCCTCTACACAGAGTTTGACATACGAATCCCTTCTACTGAGAAATATATCAAACAATTTTTAAGTTTATCACCTAATAATTTATGAAGAAATAATTTTGTATTTAAAGAAAATGTCTTAAAATAAAGTCTTTACCCTTTTCTTTACTAGCGCCTTATATCTGCTTTGTAATAATTTAAGACAAGACTGTGTTTAAAAAAATTGGCTCAAAATAAATCTTTTACCTTTTATTTTCACCATAGAAAGCCAACAATATTATATTATATATAACAAACTATTTACATATATCATAGGTCATATGTCCATTCACATTCAGTTGGAATGTTTTATTGCAAAAAAAACAATTACATCAAAATACTCCACAATTGAAGAAAATATCCCAATACTTATATCTTCACAAAAAATAAACCGAAAAAAAGGTATTTATCATGAGTGTTCCACATATTCATCTTTTCAGAAAACATATCGTAACCTAAAAGTCCATGAGTTGTAGAAACATGAACCAATGCTTAGTGAATGGAAAAATTTCCACTGTGTTGATAGGTGGAATTTGCATTGAATTTGTATTATAACATACAAAAAGGAAAAAAAATACCATTCTTGGATAACTTGTCAACAATTGAACTAAATTCCATGTATGTATGTGTAATTGTCAGATTACTGAAGTGTGCCATGATTTTTTGAATTCTACTCAACGAGTTGAAAAGGAGAGGCGGGAAAAAAGAAAATCTATTAGAAACGCACTCCAAAACCTCTTTTGAATCCCTGAACACTTCTAGTTGTACCAACCTAAACCTTCATGCACAAAAAAGAAGGCCCCAAGGTTCTAGAACTTTAGCTCACGTATTTGTCTCACTACCCCTATTTCAACATATATGGTACATAGTGCTTGACCAAATGATAATGTAGCCATCACAACTACAAATACCATCCTTAGTTTCATCATCGATGTAACTCCATGGCAAGGGTGTTAAAGTTAGTGGAGGAGAAATTAGTCTCACAATATGTGTGCCCTCGCCAAAATATGCTTCCTGTAATATGCCACGATGTAAACAAACCTATGTCATATATTAGGCAATTTGTTCTCAAATATGAGTGAATTTTGGCTTTTCTAAATTCCCTACATAATGTATATCAAAAGTGGTGTGAATGTTTTATAATCACTAATATAGTTTTGAATACAATCGGCCACATAAGAGTAGTTCCAATCTGCATGTAAATGCAACATCTTAAATACACCATTCCAAATTGATTTTGCAGAGGAGCATCGAAGAAATAGATGGGTCAGGTCTTCCATCGCCTCCATATAGATTAAATAATAACTAGACCCACTTTACCCTTTACAACAAATATTGTCCCATGCCAAGATTCTAATTTTCAAAATGAGCGAAGAAAATACCTATAGATTTGTTGCAATCTTCCACTTCCATATTTTCATAAACCATTTGTTAGAGGAAGAAAGAATAGGTGGTGAAATGTACAAGTATGCCTCTCTTACCTTTATTTGACCCATCACCAAATTGTTATTCCATTCATATTTATCCTTGATTTTAGTGAGAAATATCCTCGCATGTGCAAGGTATCAGACACAAATATTCCATATATCTTCAAGGTTCGAGTATAATCCAATTTTGAAATCCATGAGCCAATAAGGATTAGATGTCCTATATAAATATTTGAATAACATAGTGTATGCCCAAATTGTCGATTTTCCATTGAAGTCTGGCGGAAAGGTGTGATCACCTATAAATATACAAATTGGATCTAGGTAAATTTCAATGTGTGTGCCTTTTCCATTTTTCCACTAAATATTGCTCATAAGCCATGCATGAGCCTTCATAAAGCTCCTCCAAATATAGGATATGTTGTGTGGGATGTGTGTATCATCCTTTATCCACAATATCATTGATTTATTTTGGAGGTATTTACATTTGATGATGTTATGCCAAATACCATCTCCATTTAGAGCCCACCAAAAAAATTTCATAAGAAATTCCCAACTCATACACTTGAGTTCAAGGATACCTTGTCCTCCTTCCTCTTTCCTCAAAGTTAGAATCTCCAATGTGGCAAAATGATATCTATTCTTATCAGAGTTAATGGAGTAGAGCATTTTAACGGTATTCTTAGGCAAAGCAAAAGGGTGAAGCCAATATATAGAGATGCTCTGAAGGATTGCTCGAACTAGAGTAAGTATGCCTTCTAGGGAGAGCCACATGTGTGCCCATGATAAAAATTTATGGTGAAATTTATCTATAAGATAGCTCCAGTCCTTAATTCCATAGCAATTAGATTTTAGCATAAATCCAAGATATTTAAAACCTACATCCAATGCAGTAAAGATAACACCAAAAATATTAGAAATATCCACTACAAGTGCATCATCTGGGTAAGTAGGAATCACATGAGATTTAGTATTATTCATAAGGAGTCTAGAGACTGATCCAAAGAGGTCAATAATACCATAAATGTGTCTCCATTATAGAACATATAATCTACCAAATAGTAACACATCATCGACAAAAATAAAATTGAGTAACTCTGACTTGTCTAGTAATAAAGATAACTGTCAGTGACCCATCCATATGTGCCTACAAGAGAAATACACTAAGTTTCTCAATAACAAGAATGAAAATAAGGGGTGATAACGTACATCCTTTTCGAAGAAACTGAGAGACTAAAAATAATGTAGTAGGAATTCTATTAGCCAATATGACAAAGTTTGTAGTAGATACACAAGCCATGATACATTTTGAAACTTGAAATGAAATGCCAATTTTGTGTAGGACGAACCAAAGAAAGGTCTAATATACACAATCAAAAGATTTTTGTAGGTCCAACCTCATAATAACTACCCCAAGCTTCTTCTCTTTGATATTATGTACAATATCCTATGTAATAAAAATCACATCTTGAATTTTCTTTAACGAAGAAACCCAAACTTCTCATATGCGATACCATTCAATGATGTAGCTTTCATCCTATTAAAAATAATTTTGGAAATCATTTTTTATAAGGTGTTGCAAAGACAGGTATGCCTATAATCAACAAACATTGATTCATGTGAAACCTTAGTAATCAACTTGAGGAAAGTGGGATTAATATCATCAAGGATATAACCAATATTTCGAGATTCTTCTACAACCACCAATATATTACTGCCCATAATACCCTCAAAGTGTAAAAATAATTCAATGGGCCAGCCATTAGGTCCAAGGCTTTTATCATGAGCAAATGATTTCGTTGTAGCTTGTAATTCGTCCTTTGTAATGGCATAAAATAACATAGTATTTGTGTGAGCATTGAACATAGTCAAATATGAATCAATGACCCCTATTTATTTCCCATATGTCTGGAAGAATATGGCACATATATATTAAGAATATTAACTCTTTCCTTCAAGCCCCTGATTAAACAAAGTACATGGATATCTACAAAGAATTTATAGGAAAGAAAATTCATAGAATCCAAAAAAGTTGCAAGACCACGAGATAAACCCAAAGCATCGACAAAAAATAATCATCACCTGGGGCATCTGCAGAGGAGAATGGGAAAAACATTTGTCTCTAATCATCATCATCTCTTGTCAAAGGATAATAGAGGGGTGATTAACCACAATCAATTGTCGGAGTATGAGGATTTTTCAAGAACTCCTCAAGCCCTTAATGTTTAAGGACATGACTATCATGGTAAGCCCTCATAATTAGGGAAATAATCCCTAATTTTTTGAATAGGAGATAAATCAGAAACCGAAGATGATGTACTAGAAGATGGTGGACCATGATCCAATGTTGCATAAAGATTGTGAAGATCAGTAGCAACCCCATTCATATGATTTGAAGGTTTGGAACATTTCTCCTTCGTGATGGTCACATTACAACTAAGAATTAGGACTGATAGAGATCTTAGGAGAGGAGGATGAATGAATCAACATGGTCTCTATATGGATATCACGGTGAAGGAAGAAAAAATCAATACCACTCCCCACTGAATTAGTAGGAGAAATGTCTCTAGAAAAAACCCCAAATTGAATGTGACCAAGGTCTCGGTTAGTAATCAATGAGTCATCAATATTGGAGGTCATCCCATTTGCATCAAGTGATAGACTATGGGTGGATTCTGAACTCTCTGAACATGAAAAAGTTATGTTACAGATAACAATGAATAATGGTCAATACAATCAGAATGCGGCAGTTGAATATGCGAAGAAAAAATACGTAAAGGATGAAAAGTAGAATTACTAAGAGAAACAACACCTGATACCAAATAATTATGAATATGTTGCTTACGAGATATCATAGGTGGTGCGATTTTGACCTTACCTAAGAGAGAGTGATGACCAATCTCCTCAACTTCTTAACAGTGTACAAATGTGAATGGATGACCCCCATTGCAAACAATATCTAATATTCCATGTCGTCAGTTTCCAAATCTACATGGGCACTCGACAATAAAATGTCCAACATTATCACAGCATTGGCAGTGAAAAGGAATTGCCCAAGAGTCAATTTGTTTCCTAGTAGAGAAGCCACCCTTATTGAGCTCCACCTTTGTTTGAAGGCCAGTAGCAAAGGCCATAAACAAAGTCCACCTCCCCCAAAATCCATGTGATACATTTATCTCTATGTAATAGTTTTTATTCCTTGAAAAAGAAATTTTAGTATTGGAATTATCGATCATCATTAATGATTCACATCACGAGAATATGAGGGGTAAATCGGGGAGTTTAGCTCAAAACCAATTTCTTTTATGAAAATTATAGGTATGGATCAAAGCCCACATGCTAGTGATGTAAAGAGAGGGAACCATGACAATGAACCCAATATGATCCCAAAATATTCATAGCATCATCATTATTAATAAAGTGGAAGCAGAATGACTCATTGTATAAAATGTTGAAAACAAGAGATTACTTAAGAATAGGGTACCATTATTCTTTAACACAAAATGCCATGTGAGAGGTATCCATTCACAGGTAAAACCACTTACCCACCAAATACCATTATTGTAATCCTACCACCCAGTCCCAAAAAAATCGAAACAAAAAATGAGTTTCTAATAATATGGGTCAACCTTAACTCCCTTCATTTTCCATAAACGATGGAAAAGTAATTTCCGTTGATTACCAAATTCAGGTTCAATAGCCAATGGGGATACGAAAACATTCAAATCCACATGTATAGTTACATGTACATGAGATGTCCCAAAGGGCTAGACTCCCAACTTGGGGCAACCACGACTCTTCACTTCAATAGTTGTATGTACCAACATATCAAGTAATGGCATGTCTTTCAGCAATTGCCTTCAGTATCAAGTGACATCCTACCAATAGATGTAAAGGCTACTTGTACAATGGACACCACAAGCACTCTGTAATCTCACCTATATTTGAACCAAAGTAGAGAGCATACCAAAAAATACCTTATGTAGTGGTGTGTGAAATTTTTTGGTAAAATATGTAGATAAGGTAAATTAATGTCACTTATCAATTATTAACCCCACTTGATCTAGGGCGTCATCGGTTCAATCCACTAGGACACCCCTTCAAATACAATAGACTCGCTAATCACTGCCAACCAATGTCCTTCAGAAAATATCATGAAGCACACAATCGAAAAAGATATTCAATGATGACACACACCATTAATGTATTGTCCCTCATATAACAAATAGTGAGGTTGGAAAATAAATACCCTCCCAAAACAATTAATGACCCCAAGGGACTCCTTTGTGATCAAATCCCAAATTAAAATATGTTACAAACTCCACCAAAAAAAATGAATGCACTTACATAGCAATAAAGATCTTCGGAAATCCCCCATCGAGCAATCCCAAACCAGTTTGGAGTAGGAAGATCCATAGGAGAAAAGGTTTAGAAGAAATACCATGTAAAAGGACCATCCAGTGTGTCTCAGATAGACCATAGAGAAGACCAATAGGTAGGAGCTAAGATCCTCGAAAATCCACTAATCGATGAGTCCCAAACTAGAGAAGGAGTAGGAAGATACAAAGGAGCAAAGGTTTAGGAGAAAGACCATGTAAACAACAAGATAGTGTGTCTTAGATAGACTACATAGTAGACTAACAACTAGAGTGGAAAATAAATTGTTATTAGTGTACCTTGAAACAAAAAAAAACGAGTAAAGATCCCTAATATCATCGTGAATCAGAATAAAAACTAAATCTAGCTCAAATAATTATGATTAGATGTATTACACCCAACAACGAAGGCTACATTTAATCCATCTTCCTCCACACTTGCACCCAAAATTACCACCCTTGTGAATTTTTGACTAATGCTTCAACAATCCATTCTTTTATCCTCTGCATCTGCGTCTTGCAAAAATTGTCGTAGATTTTGAAGTAGGCATATTTTGTGCTAATGGATATTATGTAATTTGCCTCCACCACCCTTCACGTGAATCTAATCCATGTTGCCAATGACAGATAGGAATTCCAACACAACAATGTATTGGTAACAACAACCAATGGATATAAGTAGCGTTCAAAATAAATGAAATATTCAAAAAACACATATTAAAACATAATCAATGGAGACCCCAAAAAGTACTCCAACTATGTTGCTTCCTATCCATGTTCAGTGAAAATGCCTCCACCACTCCTCTCACTAGCCACCTTTGTTTTCGACCTCCATCACCCTAAATCCCATCCGTTGTTGTTAGCCTCCATCCCTCTACTTCGTGAGAACACATAATTAATTTAAAGACGGACCCCCAATCCTTTACCTTCACCTTTTTATTAGTCCCTCGCATCGAAAATTTTAAGATGAAATTAAATTTTAAGAAAAAAATATTATTTTGTCTTACAATCCCCCTTCATGTAGTAGTGTCCAATGCAATGAAAAACAAATTGTCTCTAATCGTATTAATAAAGATCAAAAGGATAGAACAAGGGATTAATGTCCAAGGAATCTTGCCACAAAAAATTGTCATGTTCTTGAGAGTCAACTACCCGATCGAAACAAGAGTCCAACAAATTGTTGTCTTTATATAAGATAATGGTAAGTGAAATAGGAGCCTCCAACAAATTGTTGTCTTTATATAAGATAACTTGAATGGTAAGTGAAACAGGAGTCTCGGTATAGGTATAGGTGCGAGACAATAGTAACATGCAAGGTGATGAACTTAGGGTGCACTTTTAGAGTCAATTTTGCAGGTTTTAGATAATATTGTCTTAAATTGATATGGTTTTGTATTAATTGTTAATTTTCTTAAACGGATTTCATTTTAATTCCCATTGTGTTAAGTGGTCATTCATGTAAATATAAAGATTAGTCTTTAAATATTTTTTCTTAAACTCTTTTTGTGTTAAATATATATTTTTGTCTTCAAATAGAAAGTTTTGTCTTAAGATATTTTTGTCTTAAACTGTTTTTTATTAAATATAAAGTTTTGTCTCATATATTTCTTGTTTTAAATATAAATTTGTTCTTGTGTTAATTATAAATTTTGTTTTAAAATATTTTGTCTAAAACTGTTTTTTTCTTAAATTTTATATTTAAAAAATAATTCAATAAAACCATTTTAAGACAAAAGATTTTAAAAATTACCTTCTTGTAGTAGTGTGTTTAAAATGACCTAGGGATTCATTGAAGTAGTGTGTTTAAAATCAGAAAAAGAAAACTCTTCATCATAAAAATGGTGGAAAATAATATCCATTCATCATAAAAGTTTGACAAGTAAAATATCGTTAACAAAGTTTTTCTATTAACATATTTTTTATTTTCGTGGGTAGAAAAGTCTCTGCTTTTGTATTATGCTCTAGATTTAAACTTCGGGTTATAAATATGTTTTAGTTGTATTGATCTTGTGACTTGAGATTTTAAGTTATCTTGTTTATCTAAAGAGCGTGGATATTATTTCTCTCATCATCGGATTATTGTGATTGTGAGAAATACATATGTAATTTTTACATTTTGTTTTTATGGGTTGTTTTAAATAGCCGTATTAGTGGTGCAGTGGCTATTAAGGATTTTAACTACATTGGTATATTTAATTGATATGATTTTTTTTGTGCATTGAGTTTGATGCATCTATTTTGAGTACTTGTTTGAGATAAACATATATATTTTTAAGAGTAATTATCTAAGGAGTTTTAGTTGGTTGAAATAAAGAATTAATTTAATTAGTTGTAGTTTTGGTTATTGGATATTTCGTTATTGGATATTTAAGAAATTTAATTTAGGGGAATTTCATTGTTCATTTAATCAATTTTATTAAAAATTTGTCATAATTCTATTTAAAAATTTGACATAGAATCTTGATTCTTGTTATTTAAACTAGTTTTTTTACTTTGAAGTGAAATCTTGATTCTTATTATTTAAACTGTTGCATATACTTATTCAACACCCTGAAAAAACTAGGTCAGTTAGATTTTGAAGGGGTTATCCATCAAACTTGTGTTTCAATAAATCTTGGAGGGAATTCAGAGAAATTATACTAGAAAAACTCACATATTTTATTTTTAATAATAATTCAAGTTTTTTGTCTAATATTAATTTTAATAATAATACAATTATATTTAATTTTTATGTTAAAAATTATTTTTTAATTATAATTAGTGATTATTAAAAAAATAATAATAAATTAATTTGATATCACTGTGTTCACTTGCTAGTTTTCTTTGAGCAAATCTATTTTAGACTGGAATGGTTTCTCTCTTTTAAGCAGTTTTCATTTTGTTTTAGTTGCAATATGCTATGAACTGCAAAAGCTAGTGCCTCCAAGTATCATTTTGTTACAGTAATAAATTTTAAACATTTAAAAAAAAATTAATAAAAATTAATATCTACTCATTTATTCATTTTCATATCACATTCTTTTAATATTTTAACAATATTAATTAACTTACTTAATTATTCGAATATTATTTCTACTTATACTAATTTATATTTATAATTTCTTAATCACATAGTTACAAAATCCGCACAATTATGCGCTTTAGTTACATCGATTCGCAAAGTCCCAATCAAACAATTTTGCAGTTATAACAGCAAAATATGTAAATATTGTTAACTTTTGCAGTTACTTCAATTTCTCCCTTTTTACATATTACTGCTACGTTCAATCATTTTGTTTTTAAAATGTTTGTTTTTTAAATATTTTTGTTATGTTTAATTATATGTTTTTTGGGTCTATATATTTAATTCAGTAAAGTGTGACTAGATGGTCAAAGTTAGATTTTACATAGTTAATATAGCGATTAGTCCTGGCATATATAGATGTTTCTTAGTAAGTTTAGTTGTTGAAAGATCTGCTCTCCCTATTTAACATGCAACAATGATCTGATTATTCAACTTGTACTGATGATGAAGTACACTTGTTGGCTTTAAACATCTATAATTATATCATAATGTGATTTATCCAAAAAAATCTTCTCATAACTTTAAATGTTTTTTGTTTTTAAAATGTTTTTTTGATATGACTGAATTTTTCATTATTTTTAATTTTGACTTTTTCATAATAAATTGACAGAATTTAATTTCAAGATAATATTGTTCATCCAATATACCATCTAATGAATAATATTAAAAAAATCTCAAAATTTTTCACTTTCAAAGCGATTAATAATAACTAAAATTTAAATATTATTGGTTCGATGTGCACGTTAAGCGAGCCATTTGATGTGCCTCTTCAATGCACTAGTTCAATAGCTGTGCAGGTTCAATGCTTCATGCGATTTGCCGGTTCGATACTCAAGTTCGAAACAGGTTCGATGTACAATCGATGTTATATTGCAAACAGTTATTATGTGATAAATTGATGTTTATTAATAAATGGAACCAGGTCAGGGTTTGACTGCCTGTGCCTTTTCTAGAGTTTGAATCCAGGGCTTTTGCGGCAAGGGCTATTCACTCTTAATTAGGCGAACATCCATATTATTTTGATACAATCGGTTAACTTCATATGGTTAATTCATTGAAGTTTTTGGTTATGTGAGCAGTCATGGCCTCTCATAATGTGTGGCCAACGAGTTTCTAGACCTTCCCTATGAAAACCAAAGGCCATGCAGATTGACTCTGCTAATATTAAATTTAAGTGGTCCCAAAATTGTGAAATCCTAGTAATGTTGTATTAAATAGCAGTCATGTCGTGTTAAATAGAGAGACTTTTAAATCCAAGTCATTTCATGTCGCAGATTATTATATATTACATTTCATATAATAATGTGAAAGTTCTTTGATTAAGCTTATATGAATATTTTACGCTCTACGTGAATTAATTCATGTTGATATCAGTTTTATATATGTTTATAGATAAAAAATGTTTAAATAAAATATTTTAATTTTTTATATAAAAAATATTTAATGTAAGTTATTAATAAAATATTTAAATACTAATTAATATTAATATATACTCAAAAATATATTAATAATAAAAGAATCATTTTCATTTATCTCATAATATTCATAAAATATATTATTATGTAAAATATTTTAATGTCAATTATCTATGCATTATAGATCATTTAAAATATATATATATATATATATATATATATATATATCATGAAAAAATTAAGTTTTTATGCTTAAAATGTTTATTTCTTCTTATATATTCTATTTAGTATTCAAAAATACAATTTAAATAATGAGAAACTATATTATTTTTTGCACTCTGAAGAAATTTGCACGTGAATAAATATGAGTCCATATTTAAGATGGATCTATGTTGGTTTTTAATTGAAGTTTCTTGGTTGAGCCTTAAAGCCAGAAAAATATACATTTATATAAAATTCATAAAAATAACTTGTAAAATTTATGAAAAAATAATCACTCTACTTATAAAACCATAATTATAAATTTTAACAAATGTAACTACAAATACAACAAAAGAGTCACTCTATTTTTAAAGCCATAATTTTGATCAAATTAAAAATTACAATACATTAAAGGCATTTTCCAATAATAAACATCTATGGCAACTACAAAGTTAAATATGAAAAAAGTAGTAACTTGAATCAATTATGATTAGCACAACGAGATATTGATGCAAGCGAGCCTGCAATACCCACGAACTCCATAAACTACTGCTGTATTAATCCTCATTCGCAATCAATTCACTATTCACATCAACCCAAAATTACAATGTGCAATTACAATTCCAGTTTACATGCTTTTCGCTCGCATTGATGATCTAGATGTTGTTAAGTCAAGCAGTTCGAAGTTTGCTGTCGGTTTCCGAAACCTGTATAGTCAAGGTAGAGGAGCAGTTTTGGAATTCAAAAATTTCTTCATTGTCCAACCCGTACCCAAGGAGGACATGTTTATGACAATAAATGTTCTAAGGTTTCTGTGTTCAAACGCTCCAATTCAAAAGTAAGAATTGCATCGGATACCTTGAGTTCAGGTTTGTTGTCTACAATAATCACTGCACGCTCAGCCTCAGCCTGAATCACTGCACCGCCTCTCATTCCCATAAAAAAAAATCAATGAACAACAGCAAAATGAAATAGTTTAAGGTCCCCATACTGAAATCTCCACTAGACAATAGCGAGCAGGCAAATGTAAACGAATTCAACTGTTCGAACCGATCAAGAAACGCCACCGCATATTCGTAACCTCAAATTCGATGATTCTGAGCTCACAAAGACAAGATTTTACATGCCTCTCAGAATTTCAATAGCGCTCTCACTTCTACCACATTTCCAAAGCGTTTTCTCCGCAAATGATCTTTAAGCAAATGTCCCTTTGGTCTTTGCGCCCTTTCTGCGTTCCATCACTCAAGAGTACCATCAGATTCATAAAAGTCGATTTCCTCATTCTTCAATTTAATTCCACACAATTTCACTTCGACTTCTGTCAATCTAATACTATGGAGTTATTTCAAAACCTGCGCTTACAATATATACATCAAATCACCACTGAATTGATTATCAGTTCTATTGATCTTACAAGCCGAAACACGGTTTTATATTCTTGTTTTTAATGTCAACTTATACAACCGATGACACTACCCCAGTCAACAACCATGTATTTAATACAAAACTCATACCATTTCAAACAGCTTCAATAACGTGGTCATATATCATGTCAACAACCAAACCATTAATAATAATAGTGATTCACAATTATTAATCATGCATTCAAGGTATTATAAGCGCCCTTCACAGTTCGATTGATATTGAACCCAATTCAGAAATTAACATCCAATTTCTAAAAACCACACTTATCATATTAATAAACAAATACTTACATCCTTTCTTCGTGGCCAGATCTTCAACGTTCATGGCCCTTACAATTTGCGAGAGGACTTACAGCCTTGGCTGTTCAACCTGCTGTTCAACCTATTCTCCACCACACTCTCTCACACTCTATCTGATTTTCCATGCCTTTGAGGTTATGCAATTTATAAAACTTAGCATGATCTAGAATCACTCAACTAAAAGCTCTAAGACTCTACATGCAATGCATACATATGGAAAAAAAGCATCTCCTCAGCTTTATTCCATCTTTTTCCCTGTTCTAAAATAGAAAAGCTTTTCTTATCACTTAATGGTCCACATCCATTCCTTTTATGCCTAAAAGCTCTCCTAGTTTTATTTATTTATTTTGAGAATATCTAATTAAAAGCCTAAATATTAAAGTGACTTGGAATTTAGGAAACTAATTCCACAATTGCATGACTACTATGTCTATTATTTACAATAATTTCCCTTTGGGCTGAATGCTCCCGCATCAGATATATATGGTAGGCATCAACTTAATATATGCTATATTATAAATGTAACATGATAAACTAATATATTACTATTAAATTTATATACTAAATATTGTTATTAATATTGTTAATTATATTTATTAATATAAATATTGTTAATTATTTAAATAATAAATAATTCATTTAAGTATTAAATAGTTCATACATTCATTATTAATAGTTAAATATCAATAAATTATTAATTATTAATAGTTAATGCAAAATTAAACACTAAAATAACCATGGTTGACCATGACTGGTATTATAAACCCAAGGGATTGTTATTATAGACCCAAGGGATTGTTATTATAAATGCAAGGGATTGGATGATGGTTGAATATGGTTGACCATGATTGGTGATGGTTCACCATAGTTGATTTTCATATTGAGACAATTTGTGTGAGAATGTGAAGGTGGACCAAGTTTGACCATGGTTGTCACAATGTGATGTTGAACCATGAGACAATCTTTGACACAATGTCACCATGGTTATTGGCCATGGTTGACCATGATAGGTATTATAAAACAAAGGGAATAATAAACCAAAGGGATTGATATTATAAACTAAAGGGGATAATAAAGAGAAGGGATAAATATTAAAACCCAAAAAGATTATGAACCCAAGCGAAGAATATTAAACCCAAGGGGCTAATATTATAAACTCAAGATATATATCCCCTAAGATAAATATTGTAAACACTAAAATAAACATGATTCACCATGATTCACTATGGTTGGCTATGATTTACAATGGTTGATCATGGTTAATATTATAAACCCAAGGGATTGTTATTATGAACCCAAGGAATTAATACTAAAACCCTAAAGGATTATGAACCCAACATAATATTATTAAACCCAAGGGAATAATATTATAAACCAAAGATATTAATACTAAAACCCCAAGGGATTATGAACACAAGGGAATATTATAAAACCCAAGGGACTAATATTATAAATACAAGATATATAAACCTTACGATAAATATTGTAAACACTAAATAAATATGGTTGCCCATGGTTGATTTTCATATAGAGACAATCCTTGCGACAATGCGACATTGGGTCACAGTTGACTAAGCTTAACCATGGTTGATTTTCATATCAAGACAATTTTTGTCACAATGTGATGTTTGACCATTGTTGAGCATGATTCACTGTGGATGGACATGTTTGACTATATAAAACATGCTTGACCATGCTTGACCAAGGTAGACAATGATGGACCATCATTGACCATTATTATCATATTGAGACAATGTTTGTCCTAATGCGACATTGGACCATGGTTGAGACAATGATTGATTTTAATATTGAAACATTCTTTGTCACAATGTGATGTTGGCAAATGGTTGACCCTCGTTAACCATGGTTGACCACAATATTTTATAACACAGGGTTGACCATGGTTTATATTTATATAGACACAATCCTTGTGATAATGTGATCATGGACCAAGGTTGACAAAGCTTAACCATGGTTGATTTTCATATTAAGGAAAATTTTGTCACAATGTGGTGTTTGACCATGGTTGAGCATGATTGACCATGCATGACCATGATTGACTTGATAAAACATGGCTAACCATGATTGACCAAGGTTTACTATGATTGACATTGCAAACTATAATTATCATACTAAGGAAATCTTTACCATAATGTGATGTTGGACCATGGTAGAGACAATGATTGATTTTCATATTGAAGCAATCATTGTCACAATGTGATTTTGGCCAATGCTTGACCCCGATTAACCAATGTTGACCACAATTGATTTTATAAAACATGGTTGACCTTCGTTGAATAATATTAAACTAAAGGGACTAATATTATAAAACCAATGTATATAAACCCTAAGATAAATATTATAAACACTAAAATAAACATGGTTGACCATGGTTGATTTTCATATTGAGACAATCCTTGTCATAATGTGTTATATACCTAGGGGGGATAATATGGGGTACCAATGGAGGTACCCATGGTAATAATGTAATAATGGGATGGGCCATAGTAATAAATAAGGTGGTTAACCCATATCATGTAAGGGACCACAAGTAGTTAGTAATAATGTAATGGGCCCATGGTATT